>ML104910.1:70217-257564 GCA_003697995.1 Taxidea taxus jeffersonii | reverse complement strand
GGGTCTGGCGTCCCTCGAATGCACAGGGACAGAAGCCCAGGCGTCCTTTGTGACCCTCCCTGCCTGTTTGCCTGGTGGGCTGCTCTGCCGGGGCTCTCAGCTCTGCTCCAGACTCACCCCTCTTTCACAGCGGGACTTCCCTGCCTGGGTGGCTCTTGCTTCTTTCCTCACCCTTATTTACCTCTCCCAGGATGGATAAGCTGAAATGGAATGCGAGTCAAAGTAGCTTTCTGTGAGATTTCCTCCAAGATCTGATCAAGGAGGTGGAACCACCGAGAAGGCGGGGGGGGGGGGTGGTGGTGTTTGGACGCAGCTCAGCCGTCCTCCCTACTTCCCCGTGCCACGGATGATCACTGAAGGCTGGCTGCCATCCTTTACGCTTCTTAAAAACCACCCCCAAGTTCTAATGGAGCAGATAAGAAGATCCCGTTCCAGAGAATTTACTCTCAGACTGTGTCAGCATGAGCTAGCAACTAAAATAATCAGATGGGGGAAAAAATGACTTTTTTGACCAAATCCCAACCATCTGTATGTTCTTTTGAAATGAGTAGCCGGCTGTGTGGGTGTCTCTGAAATCCACCTCAGGAGGTTCCCTCAGCAGACATCGGATTAGTCCCTACCCTTCAGGGTCCTGTTGGCCAGTTGTGAAATCCCCACT
The DNA here is from genome assembly GCA_003697995.1 of Taxidea taxus jeffersonii. Classification (NCBI taxonomy): domain Eukaryota; kingdom Metazoa; phylum Chordata; class Mammalia; order Carnivora; family Mustelidae; genus Taxidea; species Taxidea taxus. Next base: position 256,906 of record ML104910.1, on the reverse strand, counting down.
AGAATGCAATTCTGGAGAATGATCTCTTCACCTCTCCCTTGTCACCTCACTAGTTTTGTTGGAGGCCTCTCTGGGAATTCTCAGTCCTTCCCTTTGCTTATGCTACTTATTGCTTGTGGAAGGATTCTGCTCCCGTCCTCCCTGGAACCCCCACGCCTCCACTCCAGCCCGCATGCCAGCTTCCCCCCACCTGTCCTTCTCCTGCAAGTCAAAATAAGATGTCTCTCCTGTAAACGGCCTTGACCCACAGATAGGAACCTTTCAGAGCTGGGTGGTGCTTTGAGTTTGCTAACTCCTTTACCGCTTACTGTCTGAACCACAGAATCTGGTAACTGCGACAACATATAATGTGGCCATATATGCATGCAGTACATTCACGTATGAATACTCTGTATGCGAGGATAGAGCAAACATTTACTATCCTAAATAAGTCGCTATTCTAAAGATGTCCAGGACATGGCTTCTGTCTTGGGTGAACTTGGAATTAAGCAACTAAATACGTGTTGAAATAAATAGACTCACAGGACAGAATAAAATAGGCATAGGAGATACCGAGACCCTTTCTGAGAGTGTGTGGTGAAGAGGAAAGGCTTGCTGAGGTGCTGATATTTAAATAAAGCCTGAAGGATTTGGACTTGGTTGAGACTTGGAGGAAGGGCCTTAAGGGTGGCTGGTCTTAGACAAGTCAAGGGGCAGAGGTGGGAATGATGAGGAGTGTGTGGAGAGCAGGACTGGGCTTTGAGACACCTACTGTGACTTCACTGAGCAGTGCGGGTCTGTGGGAGGCCATCCAGGTCGGTGGTGAGAACTCACCTGGGAGTCAGGTCCTCAGAGGCAGAAGGAACCTGGAGTCAAGGAGATGCTGGGCTCTGTGGAGAGGGAATGGGCAAGACGGGTTGGATGTGGAGGATCAGAGAAAAAAGAAGTCTCAGTATCAAACAAGAATTCAAGCTAGTTTCTGATAATGTTAATGAATTGATCTGTATGTAAAGTGGATCCAAGTTCACAATCTTGAATGAGTAAGAAACAGTGCATGTCTTTATATTCTTAAAAAAATCATCTATGCAAGTGATGAATCACTAAATTCTCCTCCTGAAAACAATATTACACTGTATGTTAACTAACTAAAATTATGTTAACTAATTTTTAAACAAAAATTTGAAAAAAATTAAAATAAAAAATAGAAATTTACAATGTAACCCCAAATAAGTCGACCTCCTATGTCTGACCACCCTCCCCAAATCTAAATCTGTGGGTGAACCTGGAAACGTGCTAAGTCAAATTAGCCGTACACAAAAGGAAAAATATTAGTTGATTCCCCTTATGTGAAGTACCTAGGGTAGTCAGATTCATAGAGGCAGGAAGTAGAATGATGGTAACTAGGGGCTGGGAGGAATGGGAAGTTAGTGTTTAATAGGACAGAATTTCAGTTTGGAATAAGGAAAGTTCTGGAAGTGGATGAGGGTGATGTTGCACAACAGCATGAATGCACTTAATGCTACTGAACTGCACACTGAAAAATGGTTGTAAAAGTGGTGAATTTTATATTACGTGTATTTTGCCAAAACTAAAAAAAAATAATAAATCTGACTCTGACTCCCATCCCATTGGGCTCAGTGGAAATTCAGTCTTGGTCAGTGCTGGGTGGGTAGTGGGGTGACTTTTCTTCCACGTCTAGGGTAATGCAAAGGTCCTGGGTCATATGTAGTCTGAAGGAATTGAGGACAGCAGCCCTTGTCATTGCTCCAGGTCAATCCATGTGGCTCCAGAAACCAGGCTCTGCTTCTCTGAGCTGGAAAAGCTTGTGCTTGACTCCAGCCTCCCCTGTTGTTGTCTCTCAAATGTCAGTCCTCTCCATGGGGTTCTGACACCAAGCAGTGCATCATTTTCTGCTCTCACTGGACCAGTCAATCCTTCTTAGCTCTCCCTGGTCTGGAGGAAAAATTTCCACCAGGACGAGTTTCACGGTTGTGTGACCTATGCCGTCACGCTGGGCCCCATGCTTATAGGGACCCTGTGCTTACTTTCATGCTATGCTGTCACCATTTTGAAATTCTTAATAATTCATGAACAAGGGATCCCACATGGTCATGTTGCACCAGGTCCTGCCAATTATGTAGTCCATCCTGCCTTTTTCTCTTCCTTGCTTCCCTCAAAGGCAAATATGCCTTCCTTATACTCTCCCCTGTGGAGATGTGTTCACAGTATGTCCAAATGAGCTCCTTTGAGATGATAAAGTGTCCCAGAGGAAAGAATGTGTCCAGCAGGCAATATCAGCTGTTGTTCCAGAAACACAGACCACTCCAAAGACAAAAGGGACTGGGTGCCTACTTGAAACACAATGGAAGTAAATATCTAAAAAGAGAACAGGCTAGGTCATATTTCAGTAAAATATCTCACTGCAGTAATAAAAATATGAATCAGTTTTATATTTAGAACTGATTTTATGTTTATTTATAATTATTTATATAAAATCATTTATACCTTGGGTACTTGAAAGATATCTGGGTGGTGATTTCTTTACCAGTCATGATGGTTTAGAGATGAAGATTTCAGAGTTGTCCTCAGAGAGGTAGGAAATTATATGAGGAGATGAGACCTCTTGGGAAGATTATAGCAAGAGAAGAAAAAGAGGTCAAGATGAAACCTTGAGGGACCCTGCTTACATTTAGGGAGCATGATGTAGAAGGAGAAAGAAGAAAGGAGATGAAGAAGAAATACAGACCTATCACAGACCATTACAGCAAAGACCCAAGATGAAAATCAGCAGGAGTCAAACAGGGCCAAAGTAATCAAGGAAAAAGATTTTTCAGCAGGAGACAGAATTATCATACGGAAGAATTAAAGAAAAGAAGAAACAATAAGTCCTTAGATTAGGGGGCTTGCACATAGCAGCAGGGATTGGAGACCAGTAGGGAGATGGAAAGGAGGGACAATGCTTTGTAGATGAATTCTGTATTTGGAGGACTTTGGGGCTGGTGTTTGCCTCTCGATATGCTGGTTTATGGGTCTATATAGATGTGATCTCCACTGATCTTTTAAAATTATTATTACAACTTTATCGAGGTATACTTTACATGTCGTAAAATCCATCCATTTGTAGTGTATGAATTCAATGATTTTTAGTATATTTACAGAGGTGCACAACTACCATCACAATATAATTTTAGACTGTTTCCATCACCCCTCAACCAAACCTTGTGCCCTGTATTTGCTCCTCATTCCCACTTCCAGCAACTACATTAGGCCACTAATCTATCTTCCTTCTCTAAAGGTTAGCTTTTTCTGGACATTTTATATACATTGAACCATAGGATATATGTTTTTGGGGAGTCTGGATTCTTTCACTCTTCATAGTGGTTTTGGGGTTCATCCATGTCCTATCAGTCCATCACTCGTTTCCACTGGCAAGGAGTCTCCATACACAGACAGACCACATTGCGTTTATACATCCACCAACTGATGAACATTTGGGTTGTTTCCACTCTTCTGCTGTTGTGAATAAAGCCGCTACAAACATTCGTGTACAGAGGCTTTGTCTAGATGTATGTTGTCATTTCTTCTGCGTAGGTACTTTGGAGTAGAATTGCTGAGTCATGTGGTAATTTTACGTTTAACATTTTGAGAAACTGCCAGACTGGCTCTCAAAATGGCCGCCTGACTTTACGTTCCCACCAGTGATGTGTGAGGGCTCCCATTTCCCTATATCCTCATTAACACTTGCATTGTCTTTTTCCATTATCGCCATTCTAGCGGGTGAGAAGTGGTATCTCACTGTGGTTTTGAGTTGCATTTCCCTAATAATTAGTGATGCTTGACATAACACACTTAGTGGCTATTGGATAACTTCTGGGGAGGAATGTCTATTCAAATTATATTACCCATTGTTTAAAACGGGGTTATCTGTTTCTATTATTATTTATAGGAATTTTTCATACATTTTGGATATACTTTTCTTAGAGGAAATACGACTTGCAAATATTTTTCTCTTAAGAGTCAGGCTGTTTTTTCACCTCCCTAATGGAGTGGCTTCAAGTGTAAAAACATTTAATGAAGTCTATTCATTGATTTTTTTCCTTTATCACTTGTACTTTTCATGTCATATGTAAGAAATAGCTGCTTAAGCCAACGTCATGAAGATTTACCCCTGTGTTTTCTTTTAAGAGTTTTGTACTTTGAGCTCTTACATTTAGGTTTGTGATCCACTTTGAGTTAATTTTTGCGTGTCATAGGAGGTAGTAACCCAGCACCATTTGTCAAAAAGAGTATTTCTTTCCTACTGAATTTTCTTGGCACTTTCGTTGAAAAGCAACTGACCATAAATGTTAGAGTTTATTCATGGGCTCCCCATTTTATTCCATACGTCTCTCCTTGTGCCAGGACCATACTGTCGTGATTGCTTAGCTCTGTAGTAAGTTTTGAAATAAGGATGTGATTCCACCCCCCCCTCGCCTTTGTGCTTGTTTTGTTTTGTTTTTTTTAAAAGATTTTATTTATTTATTTGACAGACAGAGATCACAAGTAGGCAGAGAGGCAGACAGAGACAGAGAGGGGGAAGCAGGCTCCCCGCAGAGCAGAGAGCCCAATGGGGGGCTCGATCCCAGGACCCTGGGATCATGACCTGAGCCGAAGGCAGAGGCTTTAACCCACTGAGCCACCCAAGCACCCTTTGTGCTTGTTTTTAAAGATTGTTTTGGCTATTGTCAGTCACTTGTATTTTCCAGTGAGTTTTAAGATGAGCTTATCAACCTCTGGGGGGGGGGGGGGGGGGGGGAGAAAGAAACCCAGCTAGGATTTTGATAGGGATTGTACTGAATCTAGAACAATTTAGAAAGCATCGCCACCTCAGCAACATGATGTCTTCTGATCTGTAAACATGGGATGGGTTTCCGTTTATTCACGTTCTAAACCCTTTTATCCATGTTTGATAATTTTCCGTGCATAAGTCTTGTGCTTCTTTTGCTAGATATTTCTAAGCTTACTCTCTTTTGTATTATTATGAATGGAATTATTTTCTTAATTTCACTTTTGCAACATATGTAAACCCAGTTGGTTTGGGGGTGTTGATCTAGTATGTGGCGACCTTGCTGAACTCGTTTATTAGTTCTAATAGTATTCCGTGGATTCCATCAGATTCTCTGCATACAAGAATATGCAAGATCATGTTGCCTGCAAATTAAGACAATTATTTCTTCCTTTCTCATCTTGATGCCTTCGATTGATCTTTATAATCACAATCTTTATAATCATCTTTATAGTTGGGAGTTACATAAGGGCATTTTTGCAGATGACAGACCTTAAGTCTAGAGAGGGTAAGCAGCTTGTCTGAGGTCACCTAGCCAGGAAGTTCATAAATAGGACCAGGACAGAGGACTTCTTACCCCCACCCATGACTCAGCATTTTTGCCGTGCTGCTTTGGTAGAGAAGACAATGGATGGCCTACATCTGTACAGCACGCCTGTTGTCTTCCAGATGCAGTCAAGCAGGGAGCAGAATGTACATTTCCCAGATGTCTGCAGTATTTATATGTCTGTACATCTCTAGCTGGGTGCTTTCAAATACTGCATCTGTCAATCCTCATAAAACCCCGTTCGGTAGGCATAGTTATCCCCATTTCACAGATGAGGAAATCAAGGCTGTGAGGTAGTAAATTACTTGCCCAAGATCACAAAGCCAAGAAACAATAACCAGGAGTACAAAATCCTGTGATCCTTCCGTGGCCTCATGCTGCCTCTCCTTTCCTGCCTCCAAGGAAGTGGCCCTCAGGACAGCTCCACCCTGCGTGGCCATCTGTGTGGCCATCTGAGTGTCTGTCCCTCGGACAGCGAGCTCGTGGCTGCATTACATGTGTGGCACACGCCTGCGCGTACAGCTCCCCACAGTGCAAGAGTCCGTGCCTTTCCAGGCTTCCTCCAGACTAAGCGACCTCATGGGCCACTGTGTTTTTAAACCCTCCTTTGTGAGCCTCAATGGACAATGTGAACAATGAGCGCTTCTGGGGGTGAGTATAAAAGAGAGGATTCAACCTTGGACACTTAGCTACTTATCTCAAACGGCTGAGGCGGAGCAGTTGTGAGGAATGGTTTAAACAGGCCTCTTTTGATAAGCCACATCTGGGATCCTGACCCAGACCACCAAGATGCATCTCTGGGCTGTCGCTTCTAATGACCCTTGGTTCTGGGTGCCTGGGAGGCCACAGCCGCCCCTCAATGGAGAGGGAGTCCGAGTTGCCCCACATCCCACTCATGCTCCCTGACACTCAGTAGGAACTCAGTAAATGCCTCTTTGTATTGTTTTAAAGTTACTTGGAAACCACTTTATTTTAAACACTAGGCCAGTTTCTCTCTCCCACATCCCACCCCCACTCCTAACAGAAATGGAGGTCCCGCTGCCAGTCTGCCAAGGGGGACCTTCTCAGTCTCACAGCAGGAGAAAGAGCCACGCAGAAATGGCAAAGATCGCCCTGGGCAGAGCTCTGTGATTCTATCTGCCCTCATCTCCCCCAGGCCAGTCCACACCCAAGCCAGGACGTGTCCTCGATTTATAAGGCAGAAACAGGTATCATAAAGTACCTTGCAAACTCAAATATTTTATTTTATTTTATTTTTTTAAAGGTTTTATTTATTTATTTGACAGACAGAGATCACAAGTAGGCAGAGAGGCAGGCAGAGAGAGAGGAAGGGAAGCAGACTTCCTGCCGAGCAGAGAGCCCGATGTGGGACTCGATCCCAGGATCCTGGGATCATGACCTGAGCCGAAAGCAGAAGCTTTAACCCACTGAGCCACCCAGGCGCCCCGCAAACTCAAATATTTTAAGAGGCAAGTAGACACCCAACTTAAAACGCTTACGTTTTGCCTTTTCACTAAATTCCAAATTGGTGAGTAAACCAGCGCTTTGGTGATTTGAGACTTATTTTGTACTCCCCCAAGATTTCAGGTTTGGGAGTTTAAGACATTTATAATGGAGAGTCTGGAAAAGTTCTCAGAAACAATAGTTCCCTGAGGCGACATGGTGTGAGGTAGAAGGTATCCTGCCTCAGCCTGGCTTCCCCTTCCAGGTGGTTTTGTGGTCAGCAGGAGAATAAGAATTCCTTAATAAAATGAAATAAAAAGGCAATGCTTCTGCCAAAACAGGATTGCTCTGCATTTTACTTAGTCGTATTTTATATTTTTCCAATTCACTGCCAAATCCGGCTCCTTCTCCCCTCACAGAAGTCTCTTCCTGTCCACATTAATAGGCCAATGTTAGGTGTTGGCCTGGTCGCTTTTCCGGTCTCTGTGTGAGGGGAGCCATGAACTGGCAGCGAGAGATGTAGGTTCTAGTCCAACCCATGGCACTCTCTTGACTTTGTGGCCTCAGAGTCTTTCTCGGTTCATTTCTTCTCTTTAAACAAAAAACAAAACAAAAAAAAAAAAAAAAAAAGAGGGAATTGAGGGCTCCTGGGACATGAATCCCAGTGCCACAGCAAGGAGCTGTTTCTTATCTGTTGTTAGGATCTGTTCCCCCTAAACTTTCTGATCCCGGCTCCCAGCAAAGGAAAGATGGTGTTGTTACTGGACCTTGTGTCCCCTCCTCAGTGCCATCCCTAGGGGACCGAACAGGACCTGTAGCTTTGGTTGGCATTGGAAGCCTTATGTCCCTACATTTACGTTGCAAACCATGCATTTAGTTTTTACACGCACCCCTGCCCTGTTAAGATGCATCATTATGATTTTTAAAAAGAAGGAAAATGGCCTGGCTTGAGGTAGGATTTGGGGGATTAGAAACCTGGGCCAGAAATTTCTATTTAAAATCACATCCTTCGCTACCAGTTTCCTAGAGGAATAAAGTTTAATGCTTTGGGGGAAATAACCTAATGGACTCCATCCCCCTCTGGTTTCAGTAACCCCCACACAGAGTCATGGCTGTGAAAAGAGGGGCGGCCAAGGGAAGAAGTCCCCAGTGTGACCATGAGGATCTATTTATTCTCTCAGCCCCAATCCTTTTCCCCCACGCAGTTGCCGACCAGCTGGACACACAGAGCTGCTCAGCCGGAGCCCCAGCCCCCGAGATGGCCTGAAAGGCTGAGTGGCCGCCCGGGTGGGTTAAGAAGGGAAAATCCAGGAAATTCTCTCTCTCTTTTTTAAAAGATTTTATTTAGTTATTTGACACAGAGAGAGAGAGAGAGATCACAAGTAGGCAGAGAGGCATGCAGAGAGAGAGGAAGGGAAGCAGGCTCCCTGCTGAGCAGAGAGCCCGATGTGGGGATTGATCCCAGGACCCTGAGACCATGACCTGAGCTGAAAGCAGAGGCTTTAACACACTGAGCCACCCAGGCACCCCAGAAATTCATTTTTGATAGAATGGCAAGTGCATTGGTTTGCTTGATCACCTTATCTGTCATTTTGGTCCCTATCCCTCTTTCCAGACTGATTCGGTTTCAAGTCCAAGTGATCCTAAGGCCAGAGCTTAACTCCTCCATGGTCATCAGGACCTCCTCGATCACCTAAGGGAAAAAAAAGTGAGATGCAAAAACGGCTTTATGAGTGGGCCCCAGGGATTAGGAATGAATCTTGGGTCTGTGGTTTGATGCCTTTATTTTGCAATGTCTCCACCATTTAATGGGCGGTGTATTCTCCTTAATCTTTTCTCCTCCTAATCCCTTCTCCTTGATGCCACATTGTCCGTACATTTTCAGAGCACTGGAGCTCGCTGGCTTCAGTTTTCATGTACGGCTTCTCCTGAGCTCTTATTATGTTCTTCTTCAGACATCTGTCTGTCTGTTGTCCGATGGACAAGCAGCAAACACAGTGGTGAGGCCAAGACAAGCTGCTTGTGTGGAAGCTTCTCGTCACGTGCCTGCTGAGGACACAAGCAGAGCATGGGTTTCCAAGTCTTTAGATACTATTAGGAGGAGTGAAAGAGCCTTTTTTTTTTTTAACTTGGAGGAAAAACCTCAGACAATGTTTGATTTTGTTGAACAGAACTGGGTTGATATTTTAAGAAAATGTTTACTTTGTAAGTCTCAGAGTTGAGCTCACAGAAGGCAAGCTCCGTTAACGTTTTCTTAAGGAGACATGAGGGGGAAAGGCTTCAGGCGCAAAGTAAACCAATGCTTGACTTCCAGAATTAAAATATAAACTCGCGGCTAAGAACAAAGACTGCTGGGCTCCTTCAACCCGTGGGCCATTTGCCTTCTTTCCTGAGATAGTCTCCTGTAAGAGCTTGCTCCTTTAAAGTGAACTTAAAGGAACTTAGGACAAGATGCCTCTGCATTCATAAATGATCTACTAGGCTCCAGCAAGCGGTCATTAATCTTTTATTTTTATTACGGAATATATGCTCCATGACATCAGGGACTCGGTCTCATTCGGTGCTCTATCCTCAACTCTCAGAACAGCGCCCGACTCATTCATTCGTTAAATAAATATTCTCAGAGCACTAGCTCTGTGGACGTAAAAGGTGCTCATCATTCACTTATCATTCATTCAGAAAGTATCCAGTGCCTTCCCCGGGCCCAGAGATACACAATTCTAGGCACTGGGGACACCCATGAACAAAACAGGGCAAAGTTTCTGCCCTCATGAGACACCTGTTCCCGCGAAGCGCCACAAATAAACGGATAGGTTATAAACGTCAGGTGGCAATAAAGTCTATGGAGAAAATTAAAGCCGGTTGAGGGCACTGAAAATGACGAGAGTACTATTTAACAGAGTGTTCTGGAAATGACTCTGGTTAGTTGGAATTTGAGCAGAGATCTAAAGAAAATAAGGGGGCCAGCCATGTAGATATCTGAGGGCAAAGCATTCCAGGCAGAGGGACCAGCAAGGATGGAAGCTCTGAGGCTGACGTGTGTTGGGGATGTTGGAGGTGAGTGGTGGGGAGAGTGGCAGATGAGGTCTGAAAAGTAACAAGTGGTGTGGCAGCTGTGAACTTGCAGCGCTCAGATTTCCAGATTTTAGTTAACCCACAGTGCCACAGCCCCACGTCTCCCAGGCTGATCTCCCGATGACTGAGCAAGGCGGGGATCCGAGAGCAGGCCGGTTCCCTTGCCGGTGACTTTGGTTGAAGACCCCCCACCCACCACCACCCATTGACCTGGCCCAAATTTCTTAGAATTGTGAGGCCCTTTCTACCCAACCCTTTCCTTCTCTGCCTCCTCTCACACGTGTCAGCCTTTTCCTGTGAACTCCCGTGTCCTCCCCTGCGTCCATCATAGATGCTGCCTTCAGGACATCTCGTGTGTGTATAGCCTTGGCTCGGCATCTCCTTCTTGAAGGACCTGAACTAACCCAAGGCCACGTCAGGTCTCTGCAGGTCATGGTGCAGACTTTGGATTTTATCCTGAGTAGGGGGAACACGTCTGGAGGTTTTTGAGTAGAAGAGCAGAGTGATCTTTCACTTTAGAAAGATCACTGGTTACTGGGGCACGGGGATGAGGAACCGACTAGGGTTAGTGCGGAAGCAGGAAGACTGCTAGGAGGCTTCAGCTCAGACTGGGGTTGGGCAGGCAAGTGAAGTACGGTTTGACTTTTGATGTCATCTTTCTACCATAACTGCTCTTCCTAAGTTAACCCAATACCTTCCAGTAACAAGATCCAGTGACACCTTCCAGCATCTTTCTGTGGCATTTTACTTTTTGACCATGCCTGCCTTCTAGAGACAGTCTCTGTTGGGTTCTGAGTGTCTTCTCTCCTCTCAATCTCACCTTCTTGTAACTTTCACTGACTCTTTTTTTTGTTTGTTTGGTTTTGTTGTTGCTTTTTGTTTTTTGTTTTACCAGTGCCTTCACACTGGGGTTCCTCAGGGTTTGGTCCTAGTTCTTCTTGTTCTCTCTTCTCATCTTGGTGCTCTGACTGCTCGCACACATTTGTCGTTAACTCCCATTTGTCACTCCCTCTACCCCAGGCAACTACTAATCCACTTGATGACTTTTTAGCTTTGCCTCCTATGGCTGTTTCATGTGAATGGAGTCGTTCAATACATGGTCTCTTGGGTCTTGCTTCTTCTACTGATGAGAACAGAATAGCTTTGAGGTTCATACCATGGTTTGTTCCTTTTTAAATTGCTGAATAGAATTCCATCATCTGAATATTTTCCAGATTTTTATAATAAAAAATCTTCAAGCTAAAGAAATCCTAAGAGTATTATGGAATTAGGGAATGTTTGTGTGCCCTTCACTTGGTTCTGTAGTTGTTAACATTTGGCACATTTGTTTTATTTCACTTGAGAAATAGAGGTTTCTGCCTTTTTTTTTTTTAAGATTTTATGTATTTATTTGACAGAGAGAGACACAGCAAGAGAGGGAACACAGGCAGGGGGAGGGGAGAGGGAGAAACAGGCTTCCTGAGGTGTAGGGAGCCCGACATGGGGCTCAATCCCAAGACCCTAGGATCATGACCTGAGCCGAAGGCAGACATTTAACGACTGAGCCACCCAGGCGCCCTGTTTTATTTTTGTTTTTGTTGAATCAGTTGCAAGTAAGTTACCCATCATGACACTTCACCTCTAAATAATTCAGCATGTACAGAATGTTCCCCTATATAACCATGATAATTTGCACATTTTCTCAATTGCCCACATAGTATCCTTTATAACTTTTTTTGAAATAAAAATTCTAATCAAGGTTCAAATAGTACATTTGATTGCCATGATTTTTGGTCTCTATTAAGAATATGATCCTTGCTTTTTTGTTTTGTTTGGACTTTCGTAATGTTAACATTCTTGAAAAGCCCAGCCAGTTCTTTTATAAACCGGCCACATTTTGGATGTGTCTGATTTTTCTTCATGGCTAGATTCAGATAAGCCTTTTTTTGGCAACAGTAATTACAATTTTTTAAAATCCAAACCAGGACAAGGTGTCATGTGAGTTGGAAGAGGCAATGTGTGTCAAAGGGTCTCAAGGTGTTGGCGTTGTTCTAGAGGAGGGTCACAGCTGCCCTTCTGCTGCCCCCACACAGATGCTGAGACCATGTAGCTCTCTGTAGCATTGGTTGGGTTGGTCCTATAGGATTTACCCTTAAGGTTCACAGGATACATTTTCAGTTTTGCTGTAGATCCTGTTTGTCTTTATGGGGGGACTAGGCGACATTCAAAATCTATGCAATCGATCAGGACACTTTTGAGAAGGAAAAGTTGCTAAGAATCATTACTTTGGAACAACGGGTATAAACCATGACTATCTGGGGATGCCTGGGTGGCTCAGTTGGTTAAGCGGCTGCCTTCGGCTCAGGTCATGATCCCAGCGTCCTGGGATCGAGTCCCACATCGGGCTCCTTGCTTGGCAGGGAGCCTGCTTCTCCCTCTGCCTCTGCCTGCCTCTCTGTCTGCCTGTGCTCGCTCTCTCTCTCTCTAACAAATAAATAAATAAAATCTTTAAAAAAAAATAAACCATGACTATCTGGAGCAAACTCTACCCATGACCAGGTCGTCTACTCCCAGGTATATACTTTGAAGAAAGGGATGTTCTGTTTTCCCACTACGGTTTGTTTTGGTATGAATTTTGATATTACAGTTTAACCTGCTTTTTTATATGCTGCAGTTACCTAAGGGCTCATGTATTTCATTAGTTTGGAAAATTATCAGCTGTCATCTCTTGTAATGCTGACCTTCCTCCAGTCTCTCTATTCTTCCTCCTGGGTCTCTTATTAGTTGTGAATTAGAATCTCTCATTCCACTCTTCCTATCTCTGAGTCCTTGTATGTGTCCTAGGGCTGCCATAACAAATTACTACCAATAAGGTGACTTTAGACAACAGCAATGTATTCTCTCACAGCTCTGGAGGCCAGAGTCAGAATCCAGATGTTGGCGAGGTTGGTTCCTTCTGGAGGCTCCGAGGGAGAATCTGTCCATCCCTCTGTCGTAGCTTCTGGGGCCGCCAGAATCCTGGGTTTGTAGATTCATCACTGATCCTTCTCTCCTTCCACACATGGTCTTCTCCTGTGTATGTCTGTGTCTTCTCCTCTTCTTGTAAAGACCTGTGGATGATCCAGGATGATCTCATCTCAAGTTCCCTAAGTTAATTACAAGTGTAAAAATCCTTTTCCCAAATAAGGTCACATCCACAGTTCTGGATAGACATCTTTGGAGGAGCCACCGTTCAAACCCACTATAGTCTTTCTGTCATATTTTAATCTCTTTCCCTTATATGCTGACTTCTGGGTCTTTCAGTTTTATCTTCCAGTTTGCTATCTTTTTAAATGTGTTTATTCTGCTATTTAGCTGACCGCCCAAATTTTAACTTAAATGATTATATTTTTATTTTTTTAATTTTTATTATTTTTTTAATATTTTATCTATTTATTCATCAGAGAGAGAGGCACAGCGAGAGAGGGAACACAAGCAGGGGGAGTGAGAGAGGGAGAAGCAGGCTTTCCGCCGAGCAAGCAGCCCGACGTGGGGCTCGATCCCAGGACGCTGGGAACACAACCGGAGCCGAAGGCAGACGCTTAACGACTGAGCCACCCAGGCGCCCCAATGATTATATTTTTAATGTGAAAATGCCTCCCTGGTTTTTCTCGACAGTCTTTGGTTCCTTGTTAATTTTGATTCTGTTTTATCAAACATCTCATAAATCTCATTTTATATTCTAGATATGGCAGTCCCAAACTTTTAAACCCCTGGTGCTAAATTTGAATTGTTTCTGCTGACTCTCACAGTGACTGATTAGTTAGTTAAAGTCAAACTGACTTCTACACACTTAAACTCCAAAATCTCAGTGGCTTAACATTCTAAATCTCTTTTCTCACTTGCATGATGTCAGGTGGGTGGATTGGGGTAGGACTTTGCTCCATGCCCTCATTAAGGGACCTTGACTGGCAAAGGCTGTGCCATATTCCACATGTGGCTTCCAACGCTCCCCCGAGCACCAGCAGCCTGCGAGTGGACAAGGAGAGACTGCAGAGAATCTCAGAGGTAGTCACTGTGGGCCAGGCCGAGAATTTTTTTTTAAAGCCAATTCTGCCTTCTTTATGTTGGCCAAAGTGTATTCACAGCTCCACTTAGATTCAAGGGTGGCTGGAAACTATCATTGCTGGCTGGACTTTGCTTCCCAGAAATAATTAGTCACTATAGAAGGAAGGCAAGAGACACTTGTTGAGAACTACCTGCCTGTGCCACACAATTTATTTCTCTGTGTGTTTGTCTTTTTTTTTTTTTTTAAGCTCATATTTGATTGAACTTAGTCTGTGGGAAATCTGTGGCCTTAAACTGGGACTTTCCTTGAGAGAAGAGATTCAATTGCTTCTCCAGGAAAGAAGGCACACTACTAATCTGGGACCACTTGTGAGCTTAGCAAAATTTTAAACACTGTGTGTGTGTGTGTGTGTGTGTGTGTGTGTCTGTGTATGTGTGCGGTATATTATATCTAAGATCTAGTTATATCATATATTGTAGTTACATCGTAGGGGGAGAAGCCTTCCGAGTACCTAACCTGCCAGCCTTCGCATCAGTGTTTGCACATGCCTGTCGATGGTGGAAAGCATCTGTGCTCAGAATGTTCAAGTTTAATCTATTTCATTGTCTGTGCAGTAGCTGGCAACAGTAACTGGCAGTCTAAAAGTAAAAGCTATTCACATATTTCTACATACTCAATATCTGCCTAATAAAATCAGTTATTCTGATTACTTGCCATTAGTCTGACAACCTATTGGTCCAGGATTACTAGGAAGCATGAATCTCTACAAGCATGACTATGCATCTTTCATACATATATCATGTCATGTTTCTCTAGCACCTTTCTTCCAAAGAGCTCTCAAATGTTTTTATATTTATTAACTCATATATCCTTAGGATTTCTTAATCTAGTGCAAGGGGGTAAGATTCTTTTAGTCCCACTTTAGTGGTGAGAAAGCTGAGCCTCACACTGTAGCTGAAGACCAAGTCTCTCTCCAAGCCAGATTCCTTCCTCTTGGCCACGTTTCCCCTGCCATGACGACCATCAGAGTCTGGCAGTAAGGATGGTGTGCAGATAGCTGCCACCTATGTTTTGGTGTTTTCATAGTCCTATGTTAATTCTCATGATGAAAGTTTCTTACGGAGTCACTTTGAAAAATGTTCAGTCAACTCCAGCGGGTTTTGCTTCAGGCCGCACCAGCCTGAGCTGGTAACAATGTCTGTTACAGATCACGCCTCTGTACTGCTGGTACCTAGAGCTCTGCTCCTCACCAAATCCTTCCCCTTCTGCGGTCCCATACAGGAGGTGTGCTCCCTGCGGCCCACGAAAGGCAGCACAGCACATGGCTCAGGAACCATAACCCCAGTCCGATGGCCTGTGCACATGCTTGTATCTGTCCCCTCGTCACCTTGAGTAGGGCCACTTAACTTCCCTGGGCTTCCATCTGCTCACCTAGATAAAAAGATGAGGATGATGTGTCTACTTCACAGGGTTGGTGTGAGGATTAAAAACTAATGCTGGTGATGCACCTTGTATCCTGTTTGGTGTAGACTTAGTTTTTGGTACCTGTTAGCTGTGATGGGGACGATGACTCTGGGAAAGGCCTCGCTCTGTTGGCCACCAATGCTGGCTCTGGAGTCACACTATGGGGGTTGGATTCGAGCTCTGCCGCTTACCAAACACACAACCTTGGAATATTGATACAGTCCTTCCTAGTCTGTCCCTGGAGATTCCTATCCCAGTGCTGGCTTTGATTTTCCCAGTGGTGGGATAAAATGCCCTCTTCTGCAGCGGTGGCCCCGAAGGAAGGGCTTCTCTGCCATTTGCCTTTGGCATCAATTCATTAGTGATGGAGAAGGGAAGAGAGCAGGGCTATTATGAAAAGAATAGTTGCCTTTAATTCAATGATTATTAGGCAATTCGTTTACATGAATCATCTTTCTTTCATCCCCTGTAAGAGGAAAAAGTAACATGTGATTTATAGTCTTCCACTGATCTGGAAGGGGAGTGCATCCTAGTTTATGCAAGCAGAGATGGATATGGGTCTGCAGGTTTGGAAACGGGGACTCGGAACAAGCAGAAGGCCTCTGCCAGAGGTTAAAGAGAGTTTGAGAGGCCTAGGGAGCAAGGGGGTAGATCTGGGTGGGAGGGAGTCGAGAACCAAAACTGAGCACTGTGGAGTATGGGGGAAGAGAGAGACAGGTCCTGGGAGCCGCCTGGGGAGAAGAGAGACTGGAGCACTGTCTCTCCTGGGGGTTGGCGTAAGTGCTGTGCACAGTGTATTGTTAGGAAATCTTCAGCAAAGGGTACATTGTTTCTTAATGCTTTTATGGGAATGGATTATTTCCAGTGGGTGCATACAAGTACGGAATTAGCGGGCGAAGAAGTACGGAATTAGCGGGCAAAAATAAAGGTTCTGAGAGACCCCCAAGGTGACCAGCTGAGTTATCGCTGGAACCAGAGTGCAGTGTAGGGCTCCAGGGACTTGAAGGCCTGTGCAGTTGCAGGCCATGCAAATGTTACTACCTTTGTGCCTTGTGTCCCCTGGGGAATTCCAGTAATACCTGAGAACGTGAGCAGTAAACTCAAATGCATATACTTCATTACAAAATAATATTTTAAGATACTTTTGGGTACAAATTAAATATAGATTAGTTCCAGTCCTGCCAGGGGAACTTACATAACTTACTTCATTATCTGGGCCGCAGTTCTCCCATCTGTAAACTGTCTGTTACATAAGGCTAATGTGAAGATAAGGTGAGATAATTCTGGAAACCTCTCAGCACAGTACCTGGCATGTAGTAGAAGCCTCTGTTCTCATATGGTTCTCATTGGTTATTATTAGGTATGTTGCAGACATACAGTACTTTGTATATTTCATTAGTTTGCAGAGAATTAAAGCATTAAGATCTCTTCTAATTGATTGGATGATTGACTGATACTTATTTTATTTAAAAAAAAAAAGTACTTTGGGACTCTTCTAAGAGCTTCCTCTTTCACTATCCAGCAAAGGTGTTTCTTTAGCTCTTGCCCCTTCCTCCTAATTTGTCCTAATTTCTGTTTTTTTTAAAGATTTTATTTATTTATTTGAGATACAGAGAGAGCACAGAGGAGAGTGAGAGGGAGAAGGAGACTCCCTGCTGAACAGAGAATGCCATGTGGGACTCGATCCCGGGACCCTGGGATCATGACCTGAGCCCAAGGCAGATGCTTAACCCATTGAGCCACCCAGGCACTCCACATTGAAGAACTTTTTAAAAAATGACGTTGTTTCATACTCGATAAAATGAATGATAATTATTCAATAGCACCTATTACACAGTGCATGTTCTGAGTTCTCTAATTATCTCAAAAATGCCTGTGCAGTTGATCTCTTTGAGTCAGAGTCCAAACAAAACCATATTGGGTTTTTTGGGTGTGGCCATTAGTCTCCTTTAACCAACAAGTCCTCTATTTTATTTATTTATTATTTATTCCCAATTGTTTCTTAATTGACAAAACGGGTCTTTTGTCCTGAAAATGTCTCATGTTGTAGATTTGGCCTATTATAGCCTTGTGGCGGTATTATATACTCCTGCATCTCCTACATTTCTTGGAAACTACGAGTTCCACTTGAGGTCTGATTAGATTCAGGTTCAGTATTTTTTTCTATTATTATTTATTTATTAGTTAGAGAGAGAGAGCATAGGTAGACAGAGGCAGAGGGAGAAGCAGGCTCCCTGCCGAGCAAGGAGCCCGATGTGGGACTCCATCCCAGGACGCTGGGATCATGACCTGAGCCAAAGGCAGCTGCTTAACCAACTGAGCCACCCAGGCATCCCAAGGTTCAGTATTTTTTAAGGCAAGAATCCATCATCGATGGGACTGTTTTCTTGCTCTTATGTCCCCTCCTACGCTCATAACATCTGGTTGCCTAACTTTTTGTTAAACCTGAGGGTTTGGGTGGTGTCAGCCTAATCCATTGACTATCAAGTTTCCCGTGAGCCTTCATCTACTGATTTAAGTAACAACCACCGACGGTCATCACCTACATCCATTCCTTCCACCAGGGTTGCAGAATCCCTCCCTTCCCAAGTGAAGCAGTCTTCTGGAAATGGGTTTGTTTTGGAATTTCCATTTGGCCTGTATATGCCTTATGCTCAAGCCCTACATGGGGCTCCCTGCTCAGCAGGAAGCCTGCTTCTCCCTCACCCTCTGCCTGCTGCTTCCCCTGCTTGTGCATGTTCTCTGCCAATAAATAAATAAATAAATCTTTTTTAAAAAAGTTCTTCAATATAAGAAATAGAAGTATTTAAGATTTAAAATATGATGTCTGGGATTTACTTTACAAATATTCCAGCGGGGAAGGGAAACATGAAACCAAGGCAGAATGTTCTTTGTTGTTTACCCTACTCTTTCTGTACGTTTGAACATTTCCGTAAAAGAAAACTTTTAAACTTTAAGCTCTTCAGAAGAGATACCCTTACACTTAGCCCGGAAGCACTTGAACACAAATAAGACTGAGATTTGCCATAGGCGGCTCAGCTTGGAGGGAGGCACAAAGCCCCGTGCTAAGGCTTGATGCTCAGTGCCATGTGCCCCCAGGTCCAGGACCTCACTCTAGAGGGTCCTGGGCCCTGGCCCGGCACTGTGAGCTGAGAGTGATGAGGGCCAAGCGGCCAGAAATGCCCACAGAGCCAGTGTGATGGCTGCAAGGAGGGGAGTCCTGGGCAAGGTAAAGGACCAAGTGGAGGCAATCCACGCCTGCTACTGGAGATAAAGACTCGGGCAGCTCCTCCGCCCAGAGGCATGCAGGGGAGCTGCGAGCAGAGCTAAGGATGAAACCCCCACTCCATCTCTAGCGCTCCCTTCCTGCCGCCCACACGTACCCCTCCTGCAGCCTGAGGTTCTCCAGCCCAGGGAGCCCATCTTGACACTGGGCCCAGCTTGGCCACCAAAAGGAATGGGTTCTCCAGCATGGGGAATGCAGGGGCAGGTGCCTGACCCGCACATTCCGGATCCTTGAGCCAGGAGCGGGGCCGGGCTTGGTGTAGGTGGCCCCCTTCTTCCCACTCACTGTAGTCAGGGAGGTCTGGTCATTAGAAGCTGCTGAATGGACCGTGTGTTGGGGGAGGGGCAGGGGTAGCGGCTCCCAGAAGGACACAGGGGGGCTAGCGAAGTTAAATGCTCAGGGCAGTGACCATTACAAATTGGGGTTAAAAAATCACTGACCTTAAGGCAAAGAGAAAGGAAGAGGAGGGTGATAAAGGGTAGGATGATAAAAGACTGGAGAGAAGCAAATACTGAATAAGAAGCAAATACCAAATAGAAGCAAGTAAAAAGAAAAGTGAAACAAAACAAAGATCAGGATGGGAGGCCAGGTAGCTGAGGACAGGAAACAACAGGAGAATTAAAATGAGTGACATTGAGATTGGAGATCCCTCCTGCATCAGCTCGACTGAAGGAGCTCCCCTGACCCTCGATGCCTGCCTCTGCCCGGATTCTTGGCATGTTTAGCATCTCTACAGTTTTAAGAATCCTGGGGTGCCTTCAAACCCTGAAATGCAAACACAAATGGTGAGGCTGGTGCAGGCGAGAGGCGCTTACTGTCACCAGGGTGTTGCTGCAGGTGGTGGCGTTTTTGTGACCGCCAGTAGAGGGCAGTGTCGGGCCAGGCATGTCCCGCACACAGGGGAGCTGTTTTCTCAGCCCTCCTGGGCCCGTGGTTAGGTTCTGAATGTGGGATTCAGGCCTCCCAGACTTTCCTGAGCGAGGCACATATGTGGCAATGCTTCTTTTCTATTCCTTCAAGGATCTGAGAGTCTGCCTCTGACCGTGTTGTGCAAACATGAAGTAGAAAATAGGCGGCCCAGCCGCATCCCACTCTAGAAGCCCTTGACACTGGCATGCTGGGCATGCTCGTTCATAGCATGGCCCTTTGCAGGGGGCTTTAGGTGATGGTGTGCACCCACCAAGTGCCTGCTGTGTGCCTATTGTGTGTTACTGTTCTAGCCACTGTCGTTATTTAGCTCTGCGAGAAAGTATGATTACCTCCATTTTTCAGATGAGGAAATGAAGGCTCCTTAAAGTTAAATGACTTGTGTGAGCTCCCGAGGCAGGGGAAGGATCCCGACTTCGGTCTGCTGGGCTGCAGCACACCATGCCCTAGGCCACATGATTCTTATAGGTCTTCAGTTCCTGCCTGTTCTCATCCTGCCTGAGCTTCTATTTTTAACTCAAAAAGCTCCTCTGTTTCAGCGGTGTGGACTCCTTGGATTAGGAAACTATCAGGACATCAAAAAGATACTTCTCACACCTAGCCAAGTGATGAATTGCTCATTTGAGTTACTCTTTCATCCGCAAGGCAAATTTTCTTTCGACAGTTTTTATGTATGCTAAGAGCACCCAAGGAGAATTACATACACAAATCATTAGGTGAGGCCCAGTGTCAGCTCTGAAGCTGTCCATTTACATGCTGATCGCTGGTGCTCATTGATCAGAGCAGATGAACTGTGGCTACAATGGTGACCTGAACTGTTTCTTCCTCCCATGACTTGGGAAGCTGGTCTCACTTCTCCGTGGCCACACCTGGCCCAGGGTATAGTGAACTTGGGCAGGAAAAAATAGTGACAGTAAGGGCCCTGGGTGGCTCAGTGGGTTAAAGCCTCTGCCTTCAGCTCAGGTCATGATCCCAGGGTCCTGGGATCAAGCCCCGCATCGGGCTCTCTGCTCAGCGGGGAGCCTGCTTCCCCCTCTCTGCCTGCCTCTCTGCCTACTTGTGTTCTCTGTCTGTCAAATAAATAAATAAATAAATAATCTTTTAAAAAAAGTTATTTTTCTTCCATGTGGTTCCTACCCGCCCCCCCAAAAGGCAAGGCTGGGGTGGAATGGTTTTCATTTTTATAGATTGGTTGGTCCACACTAGATTGAGCCATTGATGTTGCTGTTTACCTCATACTCCTGAACAGCTGCATTTGATTATTCTTTATCAGTTTCTGGAATTAATGGTGGATCCCATAATATTTTGATATCTGGTCCCTGTTGTTGGAGATCACCCATCGGTCATCCCAGATGCTACACCAATGGAAAAACCGGATTGGAGAATGTGGGTTGGATCCAAGAACTACATGTGCCTTTTCCTTTTTCTTTTTTCTTTTTCTTTTTTTACTGAGTTGAACTCTCCATCCTTGCCGTGTGGCTCCCCCAGCCACAGGTGGGACAACTGGAGAACTAGAACCACCCCCTGTCCCTCCCCCTGCTCTGGCAAGAACTGCTGTCCTGGGTGAGAGGAGAGAATGTAAACACTTGCAGGCAGACAGGATGGGAGGGGGCTGGGGCCTGTTTTATGCCCAAGTAACTACCCCAAGTGGTGTGAGGAATGTGGCCAAGCTTATGTTACTGAGGGAGAGGAGTGGGGGAGAGGAGGGCAGTTCATTGCGTGGTGGGGGGGGGCGCTTCATCACTTCAGGATAGAGGTACTGGCTGAGTTTCACTTGTGTATGCAGAATAAGAAGTTTCTCCCTTCAAATACTTTCCATCTCTAGAAGTCCCTAGAAGTACTCTGAAAAAATGGGAATGTGTCTCTCAAAAGAGATTCCATCTTAATGCAATAATTAGTTCAGGCTTGTTTCTAACTGTGCACAGAGGTGAGGATAGATTAAATTGTTTGGAAATTTCTTCGAGCTTTCCAAAAATAAAAAGTGCTTAAAATAAAATCTCCAAAACTTACATTTTTGTCCTTATGCAGGAAAATAATCTTTGTTTCTTCTCCTATGCTCCGTTGTTAAATAATTGCACCCATCTAGTGCATACCAGAAAAATAAAACCATACATTTTTTTTTTTTTTTAGTCCCGTGACCTCAAAACTACAAGTGTGAATGTCTCTGATAAAAACTAGCCCTCCTTTTTAACATTTGGGGTTATTTCTGTTGCATTCCCTACACTTCACACTATAATCAAAGCCTGTTATCTCGGTCTTGCAATATCTGTGACTCAGACTCTAATCATGACTGTGTCTGGCACATAGATCAGTAGTTGCATTTAAAGACATGCAGGTTTTGAGCTTTTCTTTCAACTTGACCGTGCATGTTTCATTTGAAGCCCCTTCTTGAACATACCAAATTCTGTCTTTGAATAAGTTAAGAAAATAAGATGTATTTCCCAAGTGAGGTGATCCTTAAAACCAATGTCAACTTGTAAGTTAGGTGCCTTGAACAAGACATTCTTAATTCTTTGAAGCGTCTTGGATATCAAATAGTCCTTCGAAAGTTCACCCATCTAAAATAGGGTCTAAACTCACTTTTGGAGCCTCCAAATGCTCAAGAAGTGCTGAGAGTGTCTAGCAGTAGAAAGTCTGACTTAGAACATTCTCGGTTGCTTGGCTCTGAATCAGGAATATGGTTACTTCTTGGAGCCACATCAATTTGAGGTGTTGTGTGTACATTCAGTCTTTAAATGCACCCATTAACTTGAGACCCCCAGATTTCAGACCTTTGGGAGCTTCTCTTTTCACAACTGGACTTTTTCCAGAGGAAGATGGAATGTATGATCTCTATCTGCTTCGTTCGTATCCCTTGTCTGGTAGCACTCCCTTCTTTAGAGATATTTATGGTAATGTCTGTGCACGATAGTCAATTGTAAAAGATCAAAGGGTCTGGCTTGCTGGAGACCTGTGCCCCTCCATGTGGTTACCTTGGTGAGAGTCTCAGAAGCAACCCTGGGTTATGAGGCAATTTCTCTTAAGATGAGCAAGTCCTGATGGGCTGATCAACAGCTTGATGGTTGGAGGGGAGTGGATGTTGGGAGGCATGAGGGCACTGAATCAGTGGGATCTGCCTTTTGAATTGGGGCTCTGCCTTCTTACCAGCTGCGTTGTCATTTTGAGCCTTAGTTCTCCACCTGCAAATGAGGATAACAGTACACATCTCTTGGACTTAAGTTGAATACTAAGAGGGGAGCATAAAGCACCTAATTCCAGATCCATATGAGGTGGCCAAGAACGAGTCTTATTACTAAGCTTATTATTACCTGTCAGATGAGTTCACACCTTTGGCCTTCAGGTGATAAGCCCTCCTGAGTGAGTCTAACTCGGCCTCTAGCCCACCCGTGCATCGCCCCGGTTGAAGTACTTCCTGCCACCTTCTTCCTGGACGGAACTGGTCCCCCAAAGCCATCCCATCCTTGAGGGTGAAGCCTCCCAGATTGCGTGACAGCATGTACAGCAGCGGCGGCAGCAGCCTCCCTGCGTGCCCGCTGAATGCTGCGGGCTGCACAGAGGGCCGGTGCCTGCCCTGGCCAGCTGGTATTAGCAGATCATCCCGGTGAAGAGCAAGGCCTCTGGCCCCAGGCTCCTGAGTTGAGTCCTGGCTCCACCAAACATGATGCTGAGAGACTTCAGGAACGTCACCTCTCTGGGCCTCAGTTACTTCATCTATAAAGTGGGCTAACAATAGTACCTATTCCCTGAGTTGCTGTCAGGGTTAAGGGCTACGTTAGTTTCTGAGAGCTGTTACAACAAATCAGCGCACACTTACTGGATGCCAGCGTCAGAAATCAGGGTGCCGGCAGGGTCCCACCCCATTTAAAAGCTCTGAGGGAGTACCCTTCCTTGCCTCTTTTAGCTTCTGGTAGCCCTCGGTGCTCCTTGGTTTATAGACAGCCGTCTTCTCCCCGTGTCTTCACAGCATCTTCCCTCAGTGTGTGTCTCTCTCTGTGTCCAAATCTCCCCTTTTATAAGGACATCAGTCATATTGAATTAGGGCCAACCCTAATGACTTCAATTTTAATTTGATTATCCTCTCTAAAGACCCGGTTTCTAGATAAGGTTACATTTTGAGGTACTAGGGTTAGGCCTTGAACATATCTGTTTGGGAGGACACAACTCAACCTATAACATGTGAACTGAGAACAATACTTGGAACATAGCAGGCACTGTAATGTGGACAACTTTTATTTTTAATACCACAGTCCTGCCTGGAAAGTACTATTATTCCCATTTTGGAGATGGGGAAAAAATGAGGCTCTGAGAAGGTAAGGATTAACCTCAATTCCCACAGCTAGAGAAGGGGAAGACCCCTTAGCCCAGACCCTGGTGTGCCTGGCCACATGCCCGCCATCTCTCCACTGTAAGCCATCATCTCCAGGGGTGGACAGACTGCCGGCAGCCTGTCCCGGTGATTGTGATGCTTATTTCCAGCAGGTGGCCCCAGAGGCCTGCAACTCTGGCCTCAGCCTCAAGAGTGCTGCCCCTGGGTGAAAATGTCTATGTTCTAGAACAATCATTTCCCAGATCCTAATCAGTATTTTAGAACCTGTATTTACATCACCATGTTTCAACTAAACTGATGGGCCTAACATGCAACTTCATTCCTCCCTTTCCAATGAGCTGTTCTAATATTGATTAGACACGGCCCCATTCATCCAATGGAAACACCTGTGGACCCCAGAAAAATACAATGAATGACTTTAGAAATTAAAGATTCATATTACTTTGTAAGAGTGGTTATACATCAGAATTAAGGAAGCTTTTGTAGAATAGAGAAATTCCTCTTCTGGCTCCTCATTGGCTGTGGAACCTGAGTGTTTAGTGATACAATAGGCTACATGGTTGTTTTTCACAGGTATATTTACAGACACAAGTAAATGGTTTAAAAAAAAAAACAACCAAGAGGTCTTCTCTTGAGATCAGCATAAATGTATGTTCCGGAATACAAATATGACCACTAACTCTATTGTAATCATGAAAAGTGAAGAGCAAAAGAATATTATATTGAAAGACAAGTGATTAGAGTTCAAGTTGCTTCTGTTCTCTTTGCCCCTGTACCCTGTGCACCACTTGTTAGCACTGTGACCTTGGGCAAATATTCGACCCTTTCACACCTTATATGTACATAATGCAGAGAGTTATTCCTTACTTCTGAGTGTACAGGTAGAGGATTAGATAGACCAGGAGGCCCCTGGCCATCCCCTCCATTTCTGAGATGTGTGTAGGACCATAAACACTCAGAAAGCCCTGTAGTGGTAACACAAGATTCGGGTGGTCCCTAATATTTAGTTAAGGACCCTACTCAAGAGGTCAATTTGATTTTCTTGAAATATCTCTGGCTTATGGTTTTCTTTTATTTTGGGTCTTCTCTATTTATCTGTTTGCCCTTCTCCACCTCCCCTCGCCCTCCTGGAGCTCTGGGAGGCTGCCCTCCTGGATAGCCTCAGCTGGACAGGGGGAGGAGATTGAATTCGGGAGACTGGTCCTGACTCCCTTGCTCAGCGCTGGCCGAATTCCTCTGCTTGCTCTTCAAGCCACAGTGCGGTGGGGGAGGGGTGTTGGCCCTCTGCCACACTAACCTTGGGTTGATTCACCATCTCTTGTTGGTTTCCCCAAACCCTGGCCACCCCTTTGTAAATTGCCTCTCTTGGGAAGCTGTACCATCTCAGGCCATGGCCATCTTGAATTGTACCAGCACAACACATCATTAAGAGCTTCTCGCCCTTTAAGGAAAGTGAACGATGAGTGATGGAAAGTGGAACTCTGTTTTACCTGAATAAGAAATTCCCCCCTCTCTCATCTCTTTTTCATTTTGTGCTTGCCCTCACTTCTGTGTGCAGTACTCTTTGTGCCTGAAAAGTCCTCCTTAGCTTTCAATTTCCAGCTCCTCTAGAGGCTTTCCGTGACTCTTACAGGCCGATTTGGCCTCCCCTCTGCATTCCTCATGGGCTCCCTGTGTCCCTCCTAGCCGGGTTCTCGTGCTTCACCATTCCTATGAGAGAGCAACAGAGAGAGTGCTTCTCAGCCTGACAATGAGAGCTGCCAGGTAAAATACAGGGTGCCCGGCCACTTTTGAATTTGAGATAAACAACAAATAATATTTTAGCAGAAGTATGTTCCATGGAAAATGGGACACACTTATAGAGGAAAAAATTCATTGTTATCTGAAATTCGGATTTAACTGAGAATTGTATATCTTTGTCTTTTTCCTTCCCCCCCCCCAAAATAAACCTGGCAATTCTAACGACAATGGCTTTCTAAAGTGGGTGGCTCCTGTTTAAAGAAACACTTCTTCATTTTCCTCCTCTTTCCTTTCTCCCTTTCTTCCTTCCTTTTTTCCAGCATTCTATGAACTAATGAGAATGCAAATTCGCGAGTTGAGCAGGAGCTCTGGAGGACTGAATTGCTTTTGCAAACACTGAGGTCTGGAGAGAAATTTGGCTGGTAGGTGCCATGGTACAGAGAATGGACAGGAGGTGAATCAGTGAGATGGACAAGGCTGGGACCTTTACAGTGAGGGACCAAGGAGGAATATTTTGTTGGGGGTGGGGGGCGGTTCTTCGTAGAAATGTAATGCAATGTAGTAAATGACCGAGCTTCATTTCTGGGGTGCCATGTATAATGGAAGCAAGAGTGTAGAAGAGAAGGTGCCTCCATGATGAAGGAATTGCAAGAATCTTGGTGGATATAGGGTTGCAACCATTCACGTGGAGAGCGTAAGAGAAAAGCGTCTGCAGCTGTCTCTAGATTATATTTGTTTCTGTGATTCTCCACTGTAATAATAACAATAAATGTGAATGTTAACAGTGCTTACTATGTGCTACGTATACGTATATATATATGTATGTGTATGTGCATGTGTATGTGTTGGCACATATGTCTGTGTATATGCAAACACGCTCCTTACTCTGTTCAGTTTGAGGAAGCACAAAATCCAGTTACCACAGTTGAGTTAAATAATACCAGTTCTCCAGCAATAGGATTCTAACTTCGGTTGCCGCCTGGTATTAACTAAAATAAATACGGCAACCTTAAATCGTAGCTATTGTAGCATAAAGTATAATTCACTGCTGGCTCCTCAGTCCACAGACCACTTTGTAAATAACAAATGTGTATCATGATCAGTGACCGATCGCATCACTTCTTTCGAAGTCTGTTAGTAATTGGTTGTTGCGCATGTTACTTAGTTCAGGCACAGACAGCAAAACATGTAATTGTGTTGTTTCCCCGCCTCCCAGCGACAAACCCACATAATTTAACTAGAATGCACACCTGCTGCTGGATAATGCTGCTCCTAATTCTCTTCACCCTAATTCTCTTCAACACTTGAACAAAGGTGGGAAAATGTGCTTTTAACTACAAAAACGTCTTCAATAATCTAGCAAATAGATCAAGGAGCTATTTCAACTCTTCAAAGCCTATTTTCTTAGATGGGCTGTTGACCAAGCTATGGCATTACAGTGGGAGATCATGCAGTTTCTTTAGCTAAGTTTTGGAAGAAATATGACCTAAACACGCAGCTGAAAACATCCATGCCTCATAGAAGCAAGTACTGTGTGTAGGACGTGGCAGAAATGTACTGCTTTGTGCAAATACCTTTGCAGGAGCTGAACCCAAAGTAATTGGGCTCTTAGAGGAAATAGTTGATGGGGGGGGGGTGTTGATGCCGGGTGTCATTGGATACTGTCACTGTGCAGCCAGAGGAACTTAGCAAAGGTGAACTTATTGACATAAATGAAGGAAGCAGTTGTGATGACAAGGAAGAAGGTGTCCAAAAGTGAGAGCAGGGAGGATCTTCATATTAAAAGAATTCTCAGAGATATTTCATGATACTGAATGCACAAAGGATAAAATGTTTGAAGCTGATCCAAACTTAGAAAGGGTAGGACAGTTTGCTAAGACAAGGAAAATATGCTCACTTGTATTGTGTTTTATCTTGGGAAGAAGAAGGCGAGCACTGTTCAAACCAGTGTGATAAGTTTTATTTTTATAAAGAAATAAGACTCTGTCAATATTGTTAATGTTTTAAATTACAGTGTATTAATGGGTATTAATTTTACTATTTTCTTCATTTCTCTATATAGTTATTACTTCCGGTAATAGAATTTTTTTAAAGATTTTATTTACTTATTTGACAGAGATCACAAGTAGGCAGAAAGGCAGACAGAGAGAGAGGAGGAGGCAGGCTCCCTGCTGAGCAGAGAGCCCGATGTGGGGCTCAATCCCAGGACCCTGACCCGAGCCAAAGGCAGAGGCTTTAACCCACTGAGCCACCCAGGCACTCCCAGTAAGAGAATTTTTAATATTTTGACAAAAATACTAAAAGCCATGGAAGAATTTTAATTTTTCCCACTGATTATTAGGATAGTTTTGCCTGGTTTCAGATTGCATGGTCATTTTTTTAAAAACTTAATTCCAGGATCATTTACATATAGCATTCTATTAGTTTCAGGTGTGCAATATTCAACAGTTCTAGACATTACTCAGTGCTCATCGTAAGTGTGCTTCAATCCCCATCACCTGTTTCACCCCCCGAGAACTATCTGTTTGTTCTCCATAATTAAGAGTAGTTTTTTTGTCTTTTTTTCTTTGTTTTGTTTCTTAAATTCCGTATACGAATGAAATCATATGGTATTTGTCTTTCTCTGATTGACTTATTTCTCTTAGCAGTATACCCTCTAAATCCATCCATGTTGTTGCAAAAGTCAAGATTTTATTCTTTTTTATGGCTGAGTAATAGTCCATTGCATATGTATATACCACATCTTCTTTATCCATTTATCAATTGATAAACACTTGGGCTGCTTTCATAGTTTGGCTATTGTAAATAATGTTCCAATAAACAGGAGTGCATATATATCCCCTTGAATTAGTGCTTTCATATTTCGGGGTAAGTACCCAGTAGTGGAGTTACTGGATCATATGGTAGTTCTATTTTTAATTTTTGGAGGAACTTCTATACTGTTTTGCACAGTGGCTGCCCAGTTTGCATCGCACCAACAGTGCACAGGGTTCTTATTTCTCCACACCCTCACCAACACTTATTGTTTCGTCTTTTTTATTTCAGCTATTCTGACAGAGGTGAGGTGATATTTCATTGTTGTTTTGATTCGCATTTCCTTGATGATGAGTGATGTTGAACATCTTTTCATGTGTGTTGGCCATCTGTATGTCTTCTTTGGAGAAGTGTCCGTCCATGTCTTCTGCCCATTTAAAAATTAAATTTTTTGTCTTTCTGGTGTTGAGTTGTAGAAGTTCTTTATACATTTGGATACTAACCCTTATTGGATGGATATGTCCTTTGCATAGATCTTCTCTCATTCAGTAGTTTGACTTCATTTTGTTGATTTTTTCCTTGGCCATGCAGAAGCTTTTCATTTTGATGTAGTCCCAATAGTTTATTTTTGCTTTTGTTTCCCTTGCCTCAGGAAACATATCTAGAAAAATGTTGCTATCGCCTATGTCAAAGAAATTACTGCCTGTGCTGTCTTCTAGAATTTTTATGGTTTTAGGTCTGATATTTGGGTCTTTAATCTATTTTGAGTTAATTCTGGGTATGGTGTAAGAAAGTGGTCCACTTTCATTCTTTTGCATATAGCTGTTCAGTTTTCCCAACACCATTTGTAGAAGAGACTATCTTTTTCCCATTGCATATTCTTTCCTCCTTTGTTGAAGAATAATTGACCATATAATCGTAGGTTTATTTATAAGCTCTTTATTCTGTTCCTTTGATCTCTGTCTGTTTCTGTGCCAGTACTGTACTATCTTGATTACTCAGCTTTGTAGTATATCTTGAAACCTGGGAATGTGAGACCTCCAGTTTTGTTCTCCTTTTTCAAGATTGCTTTGGTTATTCAGGGTCTTTTTGTGGTTCCATACAAATCTTAGGATTGTTTGTGCTAGTTCTGTGAGAAATGTTGATATTTTCATAGGGATTGCATTAAATATTTAGATTGCTTTGGGTAGTATGGACATTTTAATAATTTTTGTCCTTCCAATCCATGAGCATGGGATATCTTTCCATTTGTTTATGTCATCTTCAATTTCTTTCATCCCTGTTTTATAGTTCTCAGACCTCCTTGGTTAAGTTTATTCCTAGGTATTTTATTATTTTTGGTGCAATTGTAAATGGGATTATTTTCTTAACTCCTCTTTATACTACTTCATTATTGGTGTATAGAAATGCAATGGATTTCTGTATATTGATTTTGTATTCTGTGACCCTACTGAATTCATTTATCAGTTCTAATAGTTTCTTGGTGGAGTCTTTAGGGTTTCTTAAATATATAGTGTCCTATCATCTGCAAATATTGAAAGTTTTACTTCTTCCTTACCAATTTGTTTTTTTAAGATTTTATTTATTTATTTATTTGAGAGAGATGGGGGAAGAGAGAGAAGAGAATTGGGGGGGAGGCAAAGGGAGAAGCAGACTCCCTGCTGAGCAGAGAGCCTGACGGAGGGCTCATTCCTGGACTCCACGATCATTACCTGATCTGAAGGCAGATGTTTAACCAACTGAGCCACCCAAGTGCCCCTTTCTTACTAATTTGGATGCCTTTTATTTCTTTTTGTTGTCTGATTGTTGTGGCTAGGATTTCCAGTATCATGCTGAATAAAAGTGATGAGAGTGGACATCTTTGTCTTGTTCCTGACCTTAGGGGAAAAGTTCTTAGTGTTTTACCATTGAGTGTGATGTAAGCTGTGGCTTTTTCATATATGGTCTTTATTATGTTGAGATATGTTCCTTCCAAACATGTTTTGTTGAGGGTTTTTATCATGAATGGATGTTGTACTTTGTCTAATGCTTTTTCTGTATGTATTGAAAGTATCGTATGGTTCTTATCCTTTTTTTTTTTATTAATGTGATGTATCATGTTGATTGATTTGCAAATATTGGACCACATTTGTATCCTGGGGATAAATATAACCTGATAGTGGTGAATAATTTTTTTAATTTATTGTTGGATTCAGTTTGCTAATATTTTGTTGAGGATTTTTGCATCTGTGTCCATCAGAGCTACTGGCCTGTAGTTCTCTTTTTTTGTAGTGTATCTGGTTTTGGTATCAGAGTAATGCTGGCCTTATAGAATGAGTTTAGAAGCTTTCCTTCCTCTTATATTTTTTGGAATAGTTTGAGAATAATAGGTATTATTAACTCTTTTTTAAATGTTTAGTAGAATTCATCTCTGAGGCTGTCTGGTTTAGGACTTTTGTTTTTCGGGAGTTTTTTTTTGTATACTGATTCAATTTCATTGCTAGTAATTTGTCTTTTCAAATGTTCACTTTCTTCTTGATTCAGTTTTGGGAGGTTATATGTTTTTAGGAATTTATCCATTTCTTCTAGATAGTCCAATCTGTTGGCATATAATTTTTCAGGATATTCTCTTATAATCCTTTGTATGTCTGCGGTGTGGTTTAGTTCTCCTCTTTCATTTTGGATTTTGTTTATTTGAGTCCCCCCACCCTTTTTGATGAGTCTGGCTAAAGGTTTATCAAATTTTGTTGATCTTTTTAAAGAACCTGCTCCTGGTTTCATTGACCCGTTCTATTGGCTTTTTAGTGTCTCTTTCATCTATTTCTGCTTAATCTTTATTATTTTCTTTCTTCTACTGGATTTGGATTTTGTTTGTTCTTCTTTCTCTAACTCCTTTAGGTGTAAGATTAGGTTGTTTACTTGAGATTTTTCTTGTTCTTAAGGTAGCTCTGTATTGCTATAAACTTCACTCTTAGAATAGCTTTTGCTGCATCCCAAAGATTTTGGACCATGCATTTTCATTTTCATTTGTCTCCATGTATTTTTTTTAAATTTCCTTTTTGATTTCTTGGTTGATCCACTCATTGTTTAATAGCATGTTATTTAACTTTCATGTATTTGTGGTCTTTACAGATTTTTTTTCTTGTTGTTGGTTTCTAGTTTCATAGCACTGTGGTTGGAAAAGATTCATTTATGATTTTGATTTTTTTCAATTTGTTGAGACTTGTTCTGTAGCCTAATATGTGATCTATTCTGGAAAATGTTCCATGTGCACTTGAAAAGAATGTGTATCCTTCTGTTTTAGGATGGAATGTTCTGAATATGTCTGTTAGATCCATCTGGTCCAATATGTCATTCAAAGCCACTGTTTCCTTGTTGGTTTTCTGTTTGGATGATCTATCTATTGATGTAAGTGGGGTGTTAAAGTCCCCTACTATTATTGTATTACTGTCAATTACTTTCTCTATGTTTGTTATTAGTTGCTTTATGTATTTGGGTGCTCCCATGTTGGATGCATAAATATTTACAATTGTTATATCTTCTAGTTGGATTGTTCCCTTTATGATTAGTGTCCTTCTTTGTCTCTTATTACAGTCGTTGTTTTAGTCTATTTTGTCTGAAATAAGTACTGCTTCCTCAGTTTTCTCTTCACTTCTCTTTGCATGATAAATGTTTTTCCATCACTTTCAGTCTGTGTCTTGAAATGAGTATCTTGTAGGAAGCAAATAGATGGGTCTTGCTTTTTTGTCCATTTTGTCTCCCCATGTCTTTTGATTGGAGCATTTAGTACACTTACATTCAAAGTGATTATTAATAGGTATATATTTATTACCATCTTGTTACTTGTTTATGGTTATTTCTGTAGTCCTTCTTTGTTCCTTTCTTCTCTCAGGGTTTGTTGACTTTCTTTAGTGATATACTGGGTTTTATTTTTCTTTATTTTTGTGCTTGGTCATTTTTATGGTCCTACACTCCCATGCAAAGGGAGAACTGCATATTCATATGTATATATCACAATAATTATTACCATCCTTATTACTCTGATGAGAAAATTGGTGCTTTACAGAGTCTAAGCTACTTGTCCAAGGTCATGCAGATAGTAAATAGTAGAGCTTGGATTTATATCTGTGCAGTCTGCCTCTAAGACCTGCCCCCTTAATCATTATACCACAATGTTGCCCCTACCAAGCTGTGAGCACTTCAAAGAGAGTGATCATAGCTTGTGATCTTTAAATGCCTGGCATATAAACATTTGATTAGTACACATTGAGTGAATAAAAAAAAGAATAAATGAAATAAAGAACTATAAAAGGAATTAACATTTACTGTCTGAAAATAATGAGAAAAAATTAAGACTGATTGAAGACTAAGTAGCAGCAACTTTATAGGTGTCCATCAGTTACAGATAAAGTAGACAGATCTGCAGTCATTTCACTTGATGTGAAGGCCAGCCAATTCTGAGATGTTTAGAGACATATAATAGATGCAGAGGATTATGGGTATTTGCTAAGAAGCTTCTGGTGATGGTCATTACCTCAGAACACACTTGACAAAGACTTTGGGAAATAAAGAATGATGGTTTCCTATTCTTCTCCTTTCATACAGTACTTCTAGGTGTGGAAACTATTCCATGAGCTTCCTCTGAGAAAGGCAGGCAGTAGCCCCTGAACTTGCCACTGGCCAAAGTAACCACTAGCAGCCCCTAGTCAAGTGCAACAGCTCCTGAACTGAGGGGTATCTACAAATCAAGGGTCCACAAACCTTTATATGGCTCTTGATGGAATGAGCACTGGCTGTTATATGCAACTGATGAATCACTAAATTCTACCCGTGAAACTCATTTAAAAAAAATGTCCACAAGTCCTTCAAGTATCAGGTTGATTGCCACACTTTGTGTTAACAAATTTATAAACTCTTCGGGAGGGAAAAAAGAGAGAAACATTCAACTGTGTTTGGAAATTTTGTACTAGGAGCTGTCCCCATTTTCAGAGTGAGTGCTACACCTTCTGGAACAAATTTTAAAGCCCCACCTGGTTGTCCTTTGGAGGAGGGGATGAACAGAAGTAGGCCTTCTTGACACCATACCTGAAAACCACCTTAGATTTGTGGTTTGTGTCTGTGTCAGAGAAGTTCCTGTTGAAGTCTTGAGGAAAGGGTCCAAGTAATCAAACTTTGAGCAAAGCTCTGTTTGGAAAGCCCAAACCAGAGGAAAATCAAGAAGAGTTGCAGATGTATAAAAATAGATATGGGTCAGGCAGAAATATGGAGATGAGAGCTTGTGGGCTGCAGAAGCCAGTACATTGTGTTTTGTTCTGTTCTGTTTTTACAGCCACCACATTTGCCCAGGCAATAAAAATGAAAGAGCAAGAGAGACAGAGTAGGTAAGGAAACCAGCTTGAGTAAGAGCGGACTCAGACTGTTATAAGCACAGGCTGCCAGCCTTAATATATTTGTGGAAAGAAATCAGCTCATCTGGGAGAGAAGATTCAGAGCAGACATGAGATGGGGCACATACATCCTCCTGCTGCCTTCCATGAAAGGCAATGCATCCCAGAACAAAGGGATGCCCCTGGGACTAGCACAGCATCTATGATTAAGCCTTTGAAAAATACACCCTCCCATTTCAAAGGCCCCAAACCACCAAAAGAATAAAACCTACTTTCTAAACAGGGGTCTGAGGTTAGCCTTGATGAAAGAGCTCCAGTCAACACTTGGAAACCCTTTAACTCAAATAGAGAGAACTGCTGGTCCCAGGATCTTCTTTAGGTACCATTTATTCACAGGAAGTGAGCAGGGACCTTTCTGTTCCAGTATATCATTTCCAGCCTTTGGAGAAGTGTTGATCTCCATACATCTGCGTTTCCTTGAGAATGGATGAGCCACTCTGGGCTAGACCAATCAGTGTACTAGATGGGAGCAGAAACCAAAGCCATCCTTGTGTCCTCATCTTAAAGATTCTTCCCAAAGAATGCCGTAATTAAAGTTATCAGAGCTCACTTGAGTCAATGGGCACAACGGATTCAGCTGGTGTGTAAAGGGAGTATCAAGGCTAATGCTACATCTTACATAATGGGGAGACGAGAAGATCCATCACAAAAAAAGCTAAGGAACTCAGATAACCATAGGAAACAAGATTTCATCATTTGAAACTTTAAAATATGCCAGAACTCTGTGTTAACTGCACATATAGATCCTGTATTTCCTCAGTGAGGCTCTATGGATATTTCCAAAAAAGAGATGGAGAATTTAATTTAACAGAAATTCTCTGGAAGAATGTTCTCTCTCTCTCTCACAAACACACCTCCCACAATCCAGTCATAAGACAGCTCTACAATCCACAGGAGGCTCCTTATAATTTTTTAGCTAGAGAACAAAAGAGGGTGAGAGAGTTTGCACCCTCAAGGGTCTAGACGGTTGAGTGTGAGAGTTGAAAAGAAGAGAAACATTTCATCAAATGATATTGTGGGATTTCTGAGATACACAATTTATAAGTACTTTAAAAATTATTTTCAGTTGCTTCATTCTTCTTTGAAAGTAGCACCTTGTGGAAACTGGATCACATGAGGCCCTAGCTTTAGATTGAGTTTCAGGCTTTTCTTCTAAAATAGTCAAAACAGTTTCAGATAAAAACAGAAATTCCCTGTACCCCTCCTCCCACTTGGTGTCTCTCCCTATTATCCTAGCCCTTCCAGCCCTTTCCTGTGATTCGTCTAGAAACATCTTGGTTTACTGACTTTGGTAATGCTTTCCACACCCCGTTCCAATTTTGCACCCTTGCCCAGTGTCTGTGACACAGCTCCAGCTGAGATACCTCTGCCCTTAGGAGGACAGTAGAAATACTGAAAAGGACACATTCCCCAGTGAATATTACCATGATTATCTTGCCTTGTGAAAAGGGTAAGCATTAGTAGGATAATTAAAAATGTCTTCGATACAGGATGCTGTATAAGTAAGAAATTTTACTCGAGAGGATCACCTTGATATTATTAAACTCTGATATGCTAAAAAAAAAAAAACCACCATAATCAACCAATAAGAAGGATGCTTCTATTTTTAATGAGTTAGAACATACTAGGAATTATACTCAAAAGAGTGGGTGAGAATACCTCCAAGACTCAAGTTAAGGTGGCATCCTGGTCCCCTTCTTAGCTTTAGCCCAAGGAAGAAACTCTGTTGAGCATTACATTACAAGGCCCTTGAGGATGGGGACAACATGTATTGATTTTGAATCTCTATGCCTATCACAATGTGGAGCCCACAGGAGCAATTGAATACATGTTAGTTGAAGGAATAAATATAACTAAATGCCTTAACCATTGGATAAATTGATCAAATTCTTTTCTTTTCTTTTATTTTTTTATTTCATCAGTCCACATGTGAAAGCTATGGCCAGGGTCCAAAAACAAACTCTGCATCCTTGGGTAAAAACCATTTTGTTTGGATCTCTGGGCTTTAAGTTCAAAGCCTGATTCGTAGAAGGCCTCTGTTCCTATGATGAAATAAAAGGTTTTTCCTTTATCATATTTTGGGCCTCCAAATTTTCAAAAATGCATTTTTATGGTTTCTCTTTGTTTCTGTTTAAAAATGAATTTGTTGTGTGTGTTGAGGTAGGGTAGAGGTGCTCAAGAACAAAGAAGAATAGCAAACAAACCCAAAAAAAGCCACTTTGATGAAGCCTAGTTAGTGAGCCCAGTGAAGCGTGTTTCATCCTGATGCCAAATGACGCTCACGAAAATTGCAGCAATTTTTGATGCACTTGCCAATGTTTGTGTTATTTTTACTTTAAAGATGTAGCAGATTGCTCCAAAATAAATAATTTAAGCCTAACGTTTCAAAAGAGTCCAAGCGTTTGCGTCTTTCACTTCTGGCTTCTCTTCTGGGACTAAGCTGTGCCCAACAGAAGCAATCC
The DNA here is from genome assembly GCA_003697995.1 of Taxidea taxus jeffersonii. Taxonomy (NCBI): domain Eukaryota; kingdom Metazoa; phylum Chordata; class Mammalia; order Carnivora; family Mustelidae; genus Taxidea; species Taxidea taxus. The sequence goes on along the minus strand of ML104910.1, from coordinate 220,624 downwards.
TCATTTCTATGTAACACTCCATTTGGAGGGCTGTTTTCTTGCTTTGTTTTTCAAAGTTGAATCTATTTTTCACCATTCTGTTCCAAATGTCGTAGATTCTATCATTGTTCTGCGCTGAAGCAGTAACTCCTCTTACCCAGGAAAACAAGGGAATAAACCCCACAGCATCTAGATTCATGACTTTGTGGGAGGAGGTTTCAAAGGGGTGTTCTGGGGTGAAGATCTCATCCCAGCCCCACGGGAAACTACAATTTCCATACAGATTCACATTTAGATTTCAAGCCATGAACAATGGGTCAAATTTTGTGCGCGTCGTCTTCAGTATAACTTAAAATAGGTTGGGAGATTAACTTCCCACAAAATGACCCCATCCTCTATCAATTATTAGACTTCTCATTTGTCCTTGTGGTACAATCTAAGAGAGAAGAAAACTCTATGATTTAGAAAAAATCAAAAGTGAGTCTTCATGTTGTTCTGTATTTCCTAACTGTGCACGAGTGGCTTTTATAAACAGAAAAGCGAAAATGGCTTGTATAAAAAGATGAAGTATGAAAAGACCAGAACAATGAACTGATGACCTTGTGTTCTCATTAACGTAGGCCGCCATTGTGAGGTCCACCAGATGATTGGGAACTACATGTGGGACCCAACCACCAACAAGTCATTTGACATTGGTGTCAACAGGGACAGCCTGATGCCTCTGTGGTGGAATGGATCAGAACCTCTGTGGGTCACTCTGACCAAGGCCAAAAGGAAGGTCTACATGTACTACTGGCCAGGTGAGTGTGTGTTGACACCCAGGTCCCTCCAGCCTTCCAAATCATAGTGTTTTGGGTCTCCCAAAACCACCATGAAGTCTTTGAAGACAAATGATGTAGTTGTCATGTTCAAAGACCAAGCCAGAGTTTGAAGAGTGGGATTCTTACAAGAAATATGTCTTATGGGCATGTTTTCTAAACTTTTGTTTTGAGCTAACATCAGCCCAGACACAATGCTATTTCCTGATTTCCTTGGTTCAGCAATATTGCTGTAGTAGATCACGCTTCCTCATGTGCAAAATTTTGGATAGTCAAAAGAGGTAAATTATGTGTTGCTTCTCTGCTTTACAAAAGAATTTGGCATACTGTTTCTATAGATTTTGAGCTCCCCTGCAATGTTGAAAAGACGATTCAAAGCACTTACAACTTTTTGGTGCTGCATTAAATGAAGTCTCTTTGTATTAATATTCCTCCCGTACATCATAGATCAATGAGAAACTAAATTACTTTACTTACTGCAATGAGGTAAGTCATCATGCAAACTACCCTGGCTGCTGTGAGAAGTCTTCAGAATACTCTCATCTTGGCAGTTAAAATCTTGCACTAGGATGAGAGGTTTCAGTGCTAACAAAATAATCAATTTACAGTTGTCTTCCCATTGGTGAGATTCATTCTTTAGGTAAGTGGGTAATTTGACTTCCCAATGTAAATGGCTGTAGACACTTTTTTCCGAATTCTTAATGGTGTAATACTGCTGATTGCCATGATGAAAGAAGATATCAGGGAAGGCCTGGAAGAAATGAAGGGATTAACGGGGAGAGGCAGCTGGGGAAGCTCACTGGCTGGGGTTGGAGGACAGCAGCAGCCTGATAGAATTGTGGGAGCATGGTGGGTTGGGGGGGACGGTGGTAGGTGGGGTTGGGAAGAACAGAGAGAAGGATGAGTAAGCTGAGGCTGAATCACAGATGGCCCACACTGAGGGTGTGGGCCTTTAGCAGGAGTTTGGAGGATGCTAGTTGGAGGCGGTCATGTGGAGAGCTGCTCAGGGCACTCAAGGCCATGCCAGCTCTTGGAGGAGCATGGGACACAGACAGGTGGAGACCCTGGAAAACAGACCCACAGCCGGGCTGGGGTAAGTGTTCGGAAAACTGCCACAGAGCAGAGACCATCCATAGGTGAGCCCACGAAGGCCGGAGCAGGCTGCATAAATTAGAAACTGGGCAGAAGAACAATTAGACCCAGGCTGGCTCTGCTGGCAGGTAGACTTTCAGGGAGAGGACTGGAGTTTCTTCAGAAGACTCCTGGGGGTTCTGCCCGTAGCAGCTACCTCAGCTGACATGAGAAGAAGCTTTCAAGCAAGGGAAGGCCTTAAGGGGACTTCATTATCTTAAATGGAGACTCAGCTTTTCCGGGTCAGACATGAGATTAAGAAAAGAAGTCTGTGTACCAGCTAAGCTAACCAGACTTGCTAGAAGAGCCAGGCTTATGGTTCAGCCCAATGCGATGAGGTCTCAAGCCAAAAAGATACACTGTGAGGTCATCCTCAGAAATCATTATTTATTTATTTATTTATTTTAAATATTTTATTTATTTATTTGACAGACAGAGATAACAAGTGGGCAGAGAGGCAGGCAGAGAGAGAGGAGAGAGCCCGAGGTAGGGCTGGATCTCAGGACCCTGGGATCGTGACCTGAGCCAAACGAAGGCAGAGGCTTTAACCCACTGAGCCACCCAGGTGCCTCAGAAATCATTATTAACAAGTACAAGGGCCCATGTGCATGGGCCTAGGAGAAGGAACAGATTGGACACTCTGACTTAGCGACTACCTTAGACAAATCTAAGGACCATCAAGACACATGTTGGCCCAGTGCTGTAAGGGTCAGCTTCCATGGTAGCTGGTTAATTTGACTTCCTATGTCTTGGGACTTGAACTTTTTGTGCTCTGAAGAGCATATCCCCCATCCTTTCTCCCCAGCTCCCCATGTGCTGCTTACTCTACCCATGATGTCCTGCCAGTGGCCTTTCATAGCAGTGGAAGGGAGATGGCTGCCATATCTCAGAGCTCTCTCTACAGCATTACAGAGCGCTATTCTCTGTCTCATCCTGGAGGATCTGGCTCCTTCAGGATAATGAACAACTTGAAGTTTTATATCTCTGAATATCTAAAAAAAAAAATCCCAAAGCTAATTTGCATGTAAAATATCATGTTTTCCTCCAAAACAGCTCCTTAAGGGCAAGAAAGGTCCAATCGCTTCTTTTGAGTCACAGTTTAACAGATAATGTGATGTAACAAATATGTCTTATGATCAGTTTATAGTGTTAACTATTGGGAGGAAAGAAGCTAAAAAGAAAGTCTCCCAGGATTTCCTCAGAGACCTAAATGAAGATAAGCTACAGATCTGGCCGCGTGGAAGTCTTGATTGAAATCGGATGAGAAATCTCTTGTTTCTCAGACACTGTCCGGTCCTTCTAGGCTGGACATCCAAACAAAGGCTCTCCAAGAGCCAAGTGTCTCTGAAGGCCCTGCCCCCTCCATTCTTACTAGTGACAGATGAGGGATTAACGGTCACTGCTATCCTTTCTCCCTCCACCTGGGTCCCCTCCAGCCCCTCCGCACAGCCAACAGCCCGGTGAGTATTCATATGTCTCTGCAAGATTAAGTGAAGTGCAGTGGCATTTCTTCTAAACATGACTTGATTTTATTTTTCTTCTCAAATCCTCCTCTTCCTTCTCCACTTCCCACAGGACATTGTACAGGCCTCTGGATGAGGCCTGGAAAATCTTCATTGCTCCAGTGAGCTGTGTTATGACACTTTGAGTCTCGCCGTGAAGTCAATATTTAGAAGTGCAATTTAGAAATGGCAGTAGTTCAAGTTTTCCTGTCAGGTAGATAAAGCAGCAGACGGAAAAATTCATCAGTGGTGAAGAGTCCAAAATAGCCCACCTCAAGTCTTGAGAAATTTAATATTGTAAACAGACCATTTATTACCCCACCCAATGGTGCCATTGATCTGTGCAGGGAGAAGTGTACCATGGGAAGTGATCCCTGGCCCTCAATCAAATATTTCTTTGGGAAGCCCAAAGAAATCATCCAGGAACAGTCCAGGGGGGCCCAGCAGTGTTCTGCAAAGGATAAGAGCTGTGTGTGTGTCGTTTGATAACTTTATCCCCTATTCCATCCCTTTGGTTGGAGATCAAAGAAATTTTATTGAGGGGGAAAAGGAAGCGGCTCCGATACTCGCTTCCTAGTAAGAGCAGCCCAAAACAGAGAAGGATGGAGGAGGAGAAAAAAATGAGGGGGGAATAGGAGGATAAGTCAGATACCATGTAGAAACAGAGTTTTAGTCAGTGTGGTTTTAAAGTTCATCCTTATGGTTCCCGTGAAATACCAAAAAGGAACAAAGATTAACAACTTCTTAGGAGTCTCTGATTAAAACTCCTTGGAGTTCTCTGTCTTTTATCATGTATTTTGTAGTGTGAACTCCCTATAGCCAAGCACTCAGGGGGACTGGGGAGCAACCATTCATATGGCTCTGGACAGGGCTGGGTGTGGGTCTAGGCTCTTCTACAGACCTCTTCCTGTCCTATGCAGGTGGTCAGATAAACAGGGCACCTTCTGTGTGGGGAAGGACCCTAGCTTCTCCACCTAGCTTTTCCACCTAGCTTCTCTTTACTACTTTCCGAAAGAGGTGAGCTGGGTGGGGATTTTAGGGGAGAGTAACTGAGCTCATACCAAGTTTTGGTTGTTACAAGCAAGGTGATTTCATCTTCATGAGTAAGGAGACATGGATTGGCTACTGATTGAGAATTATGAATTGTTCATAGCCTCTTCCCCTGTCCTGTTGTGGTGGGTTCCCGACAGTCTTCAGCTGGGCTGATCTTGGTTGTATACACTAAGGCACAGGGAAGATAAGGAACCCAGCACCAATTATACAAATGTGTGAGTTAACGTTATGAATGCCTTAGTTCTTTGACTCTATGACAGGACTCCAAATATCTGAATAAAAACTGAAATTTTCTTTTCAGACAAATATTTGACATTGGGAATGCAAGGGATCCAGAGTTGCACTAAATTTTCCAATAATGTTGCCAATTTAACATTAGACTTTAAGATGTATGTGATTTTAGAACCCAAAGAGGCCCTAGTATGTAATTTGCTGATTCCTACACTTGTAAATCAGGAGCTCTTTAGGAAGCTTCTCAAAACTATGGGTCCCCTTTGAAGAAAAACACACCCATGCATACAACACTAATAATTTTGTGCTCATGTAATATAAGAAACTACAATGATGAGGACTGGCAAATGGTCTTTGACATAGCAATACACATATATCTAATCTATATCTAATTAATTTGATTTTTTTAATGTGATAGAAACATGTGTTAAAAGTCACCAAAGTACAAAGTGAAACTCAAGCTCCTGTAATTCATCTTGTCTGGCTAGAGTGGGCTTGGGTCAAAATTCTCTAAGACCTTTTGGGTTGAATTCACCTTGAGTCACTTCCTTTGTTGGTCAAGAACTTTGGTCAGGTTTGCATCTCTGATGTTTCTGTCTGTGTCAGCCAGAAAAAGATCATGAATTCCCATTTCCAGTTGGAGGTTGTCTCAAAGATGTAATCTTCCAGAGCATTCTGCAGGACTTCTAGGTGTCAAAGATCTTCCCCAGAGAAACTAAGGAGGTATTGCCTCTCTGGACCACTGCCTGCAGGAACAACTCCTCCAGTGCTGGAAAGTTTTCTTAGCTGTCCAGCCACATGCTGTCTCCCTGCTCAGGCTGGCATCTTGGCCAAAAGGGCTCACAGTGTCTCAGCAGCATCCATGATGGTAATTAGAAAGCCTTAAAGAGAAATCCAGGGATGAAATTCTATTCTTCACAAGTCATGGCAAATACGTTTCTTCCTAAAACATCTTAAGGGTGTGACTCCAGGCCCTGAAATCAGCTCTTAGGAGACAACTATGAGCAAAACCAGATCAGGCTCTCCTCACTCCAAGCTCCCTCCCTCCAGGAACTCACAATCCCATGAGGGAGGCCAATGATAATCTTACACTTGCCCAAGTAAATGCAGAAATCCATTTGTTAAAACTATAATAATGAAAAGTAGATTGCATTATGATGTTATCTAATGAGGGATCTGGTTTCATCAGAGAGACTGACAAGAACTAACACCTTGGGTGATTCAGGGAGTCATTGGGAGGGAGCACCTGGGCTGAGGGAATAGCCGTCTCCAGGTCTGGCAGGGATGCGAGAAGCAGCAGGCTCAGGAAACTGAGAGGGGAGGATGGATGTAGTGTGATTGAGACAGAGAGAAGCCAAGGCCAGGCTGGGTTCTGTGGGCCAAACAGGAGAATTTGTTCTTATCCTGAGAGGGAGAAGAAGTCACCGGAAGGCTTTAAGGAGGAAGGAGGCAGTTTCATACTTGCATTTTGACAAGACCAGTCTGGCTACTACATGGAGAATCGATGTGGCACCCCAAGGGGATGGGATAGTTGGGAGCTGGTACCAGACCTGGGAGGGAGGTGACAATAGCTTAGACCAGGGTAACAGAAATGGAATTATTGGGGACATATTTAGGAATTAAAATCACCAGGACCGTGATGAACTGGATTTGGGATTGAGCAATGGCAGGCGTGACATCTGGTTTCTGACTGACAGAACTGTGTGGGCAGTGAGTCTTCTCTTAAATGGCGGAAGCTGGAAGAGAAATGGTTTGGGGACAAAGGAATGTCGGCTCTGTGTGGACTCAGAGACATGTGGACTGGGCAAGCCTGGAGCTCGGGGAAGAGAGCTGGAGGTACTGAGGTATGGTTCATGGTGGTGGCTTTGGGAGACCTTGCTGCCGTGTGTGTGCAGAAGCTCACCTGGGGAAGGAACAGACCTGAGAAGAAGAGAGGGTCCCAGACACAGCGTTGAGGAAATGAATGATCAGATGGAGGTGAGCCTTCAGAGGAAACAAAGAAGCAGTAGCTTGAGAAGCAGGATTACAAACCGAAGAGTTGTGGACTGTGTAACAAAAAACAGCGATATCCCTTTATAAAGGCGCCTAATAAGGGCCTTGATCTCATCTGAGAGCAGGGTAAGGTGTCCCTGGGGGAGTGAATCCAGTGAAAATCTCTTGTCACAGAAACCAAAGGAATAAAATGGTTTCAAGATGAGAGGGGCCATCATCAATGCTCCCTGTTGAGGGATATACAGAGGCTGCAGAAGGGGTCTGGATTTATTATCAGAGATGTCACGGGCAAGCTCTGAACTTTGTGGAAGTTTCATCTCTTTAGCATTTTCTAAATTAGACTAATAATAATTCTTATTAATAATGCAGGTACCCTTTAATTTCTATCTATTGCAAGAGAGTCTTGATTTTAATAGCAAAACATTATTATACTTCATCTAGAATTATTTTTTTAAAGATTTTATTTATTTGACACACACGGAGAAATCACAAGTAGGCACAGAGGCAGGCAGAGAATGAGGGGGAAGCAGGCTCCCCGCGGAGCAAAGAGCCCAATGCGGGACTTGATCCCAGGACCCCGAGATCATGACTTGAGCTGAAGGCAGAGGTTCAACCCACGGGGCCACCCAGGCGCCCCTGGAATTGGTTTTGAAGAAAACAAAATATACAAACAGTTAAATTTGGCATGACTTCTCCCACAAAGATAACTGTTTAATTTTTAGTTAAACGGGGAAAGATGGTGGAAAAAACCCCAACACCTTTTTTTCTGGTCAGTGACTGTTCTGAATGCCATTAAGAGTTGATACATGCTAATGAGAAACGAGGCATATTTCCACGGGTGGGGAGGCAGACCAGAGGTCAACAGCTCCCGTCCACCCTGGCCGATGCTGGGATTATACAAGACGCATGGTATTGCATGAGCAAGTGGGCCGGATCTCTAGGAGCATTCGAGGCAGAGGAAAGGATCGAGGTCCGTGGTTCAAAGACAGAGCGAGCATGTCATCTTTATCGAGCTGCAGAGGAAAACAAGGTGGCAGCTGATGGACTATGGCGGGAGTGAAGAGGTAGAAAACTTGAAATGGCCAGATCTTTATGTGCTATGTAAAGGGATTTGAGTTCAGGGGAGCAGGGTATATTAGTAAGTTAATATCAGTTGTGGAAACAGATAAGCCCCAAAGTCTCAGTAGCTTCATCCTATAGAATTTTTTTTGGGGGGGGGGTCCACAGAAAGCCCAAAACCAGTGTTACCGACCAGCAGTCAGCTCTCCAAATAATGATGCAGACACTGTTGGGGACTGAAATGTGTCCACCCCCAATTTTGTGTCTTGAAGCCTTGATCCCCAGTGTGATGGTGTTTGGGGGCAGGGCCTGTGGGAGGCAAATCAGATTTACATGAGGTTCTGAGGCCAGGGCTTCCATGCTGAGCTCAGTGCCCTTACAGAAAGAGGAAGATACCAGAACTCTCTCAGCCACACAGTAAGAGGGTGACCCTTTGAAAACCAGGAAGAGGTGCCTCACCAGACACCAGATCTGGCAGCACCTTGATCTTGAACTTCCCAGCTCCCAGAACTGTGAGAAATAAATGTTTGCTGGTTAAACCATCCAGTCAATGGTATTTTATTACAGCAGCCTGAACAGACCAAAATAGAAGGGAAGGGGGGGAAGATGGAAAAGAAGATAAGGAAGAAGGGAAGAGTGAGAGACAGACATTACCCCCACATTTGTTAGACTAAGTGAGAGGCAGACGTGCCAGAAACAAGCAAATCAGAACAAGGCAACTGGATTTTCAGGGCTCCTGTTCCTGCCTTCATTAGGACTTAGAAGTGCTGGGTGTTCCTCCTGCTCCTCCTGGGTGCTCAAGGCTCATGGCCACACTCCACTGGTCTGGCTTCCCAAGCCACATGCCAGCCCAGAGCTCCTTGAACCCTGCCTCACCCTGTGTACCACCTGCCTTCCATTCCCTCAGTGCCCCTGCCAGCTGGTCCCATCGAGAGTTTTCAACTCGGGCTAGTGATGGGGTATTACCAGGCAGACCGTCTTTTAATCTAACAGCTCCTAGAGCCTTGCTCATTTAAAGGAACAACTGACCGATACAGGAATGATAGCCTTCATGGTAGAACCCAAGAAGGAAGAAAGTTTTGCTCTCCAGGGTCAGGTCAGCAGCCTCTCTGGGCTGATTGGGGCATTCTGCCAGCTCCGGAGCTTGTTTGGGGTCAAGGTTAATTCCTACCGATAGCTTCATCTGGCCCAGAGCTGAGGCTGCTGAGGGAGGCCCAGAAGCCCTGAGTGCCTCGCCACCTCCATTTGCTTTCTGCATTAGTCCAGGCACTGAACTCTGACCTCAAGCTGTCTGGGAAGACTTGGTTGCCCCAGCGAGGACCCTTCTTTTTTATTTTATTTATTTATTTATTTATTTATTTATTTATTTATTTGACAGAGACACAGTGAGATAGGGAACAGAAGCAGGGGCAGAGGGAGAGGGAGAAGGAGGCTTCCCGCCGAGCAGGGAGCCCCATGTGGGGCTCGATCCCAGGGCCCTGGGATCATAACCTGAGCTGAAGGCAGACGCTTAATGACTGAGCCACCCAGGGATCTTACCTGAGCCACCCAGGGATCTTACCAGAGAGAGCTCCGCGGAAAATGCCGCACTATCCCCACCTTCCCATTCAGGGCACTGTCTGGGTCCCAGGCTCTTTCCTGGGGTCAGCAGAATACAAACTGGAATTCCTCCCAGTAGGATGGCCTCCACCAATCCTCTCCGCTCCCTACGGGGTCCTCTTCTCTTGCCTGTTTAGAGGCAATTTTATTTTTTAAGTTTCTGTCCTTGTTTCTCCCTCCAAAGGAGAGATTCTCCACCCTGGATGCAGGTAAGAATCACATGAGGCCACTATAAAATGCCAGGGCCCAAGCTACACTCTCAGAGGTTCCAACATAACTGGTTTGGAAGGAGGGCCCCTCTGTCAGTGATTGTAGAAGCTCCCCTACTGACTCTCCTGGGCAGCCAGGGCCAAGAGCCCTTGCCCAGAGATACTCAGCTGCCTGTCTGCGACCTGATGTGCGGTCTCAGCCCCTCTCAGGGTCCCAGGCTGGCTCCACTGTCCTGCAGATCCTCTTGACCTGCCCCAGTGGTGGCTAGAGAACCAACCTGGGTCACTCTGCTCCAGCATGTTTGAAATGAAGTCACTTTGGCCTTCTCTGATGCCAACAAGGAAAAGACTGGGCGGGTTGAGCGTCTAAAGTAAACTGGGCACTTGCACACATCCCTTTATTAAATCCTCAGAACAGTCATGAGAAATGACTGCTTTTATCCCTACTTTACCATGGAGGACATGCAAGTTCCAGAGAGAGCAGGGAGCAAGGAGCTGGGCTGTCCCGGGGGCTGTCTGACTCCAAGTCCCAGGCAAGGTCCCCCACCCTGGTACCCGAGCCTCAGCCAAGGCTGGGGAGGGTCTTGTGCTTCTGGGGCACCCACTGTCCCTCCAAGGCTTGCCAGTCCAACTCCCCAGAGCAGAGCCAGCTGGGATTCAGGGGGAGGGGGCTGGCAAAGTGAAGAAAGGGGCCCAAAGTTGGTGCTTCTATATTAAACCAGTCCTCAGTAGAGAATGCTGGAGTCTTAGTTCTTGGTGGCTGAGGACAGTCCTGCAGCCATTCCTCCTAGGAGGGTCTGTGCCACAGACTCTGCTGGTCCCAAAGCCCTCCAAGTGGGCAGGTGGGCCCAGCCACCACTCCTGTGCCTTGCTCATGTGGCTTGGTGGGCCTCTGGCTGTTCGTCAAAGAGATTTCGCTGTATGGGACAAAGAGTCAGCGCTTCAGGTGCAGGGAGCTCTGTCTCTTCCTGCCCCTCCTGCTGTGTTTCCAGCACTTCATTGAAGCACTTGGGAAACCTCGGGGAGATTTGAAGAAAGGAGCCAGAATGTGGCTGTAGACCAGTTCAGCTCCTTCCTTGCTGTGGGACCTGGGGACAGTCACTTAATCTCTCTGTGCTCCAGTTTCATCATCTAGCCAACAGGAGTGACCATATGTACCTCTTAGGCTTGTTGGCATATGACATGAGATTAGACATATAGAAAATCTGCCCAGAGTAAAGGCTTAATCACCGTAATACACCTCCGGCCCCCAGATTCTAAAAAAGGGTCATCAGTTTGTACCGACTTTAAATCATATAGGGAGAGTCCTCTGATCCAGGTCACTCGTAGCCTAGCATAAAGCTGCAAGGTTACCTCAAGAATGCAAATATCCATTTGCAGCAAACACCGTAGAGCGATATGCAAGTCTTATTTTAAATCACTAAGAGAATTCTGGGACAGGTCATCGGGCCAGTAAGGAATGGGAGGAGAGTGTTTCTAGGAAAGAGGTAGACAGAGGGGGCCGACTACTGGGTCATCAGAGAAAGAAGGGGGAGAGCCTTCCTGTTCGATATCTCAGAAACCATGGAGAGGATTAGCTTACCAAGGACCACATGCAAGGGAAAACCCAATGCTGGGCAGTGTAGCCACTGGACTGGCCCTAGGCTGTTTGCCTAAAGATTGCAGAGAAGTGACTTTGCAGGGCCCACACAAAGCACTCAGTCCTGGTCCCAGGTGTCCCTAGTTGTGGCTCAGAGCCACCTCAGAGGTTAGGGAGAGCAAGGGTCCTCCAGTTATATGGAGAGAAAGGGCTGTTTGTAAGACTTGGCAATGATAGCTCAGATTTGGGGATTGGGGGTGAGGGATCCCTGGATAGGTGCTAGAATTCTAGCTGAGTAGCTGACTGGGCTGAGATCTGCGGGCAAGGACTTGTCGGCATCTTACATCCTAAGTAGGTCCAGTCTGCTGCCATCTAAATGACAAGAAACCACTTACTCAGAGAAGGAGACTTTGTGATACCATGTGGGGCAGAAGTCAAGATGGCTTCCTTTGGGGGAAGAATTATATCACTGTAATCATGTAATCAATCGTAAGATTTAGATAATCTTGAATTATCTAAGTGGTGCCCCTGACCCAGAGACACTGCTGATAGCTTCTGTGAGGGGGCACCCAGGGGCGTCATTCCAGGAGCCATCATTCATTCCTCACCTGGTCCCAGTTGGGATGAGTGCAGTCCTTGACCCTGGGCCAGAGATTTTCCCATCTAAAGCTAAATGGCAGATGCAGAGATTAAATCTCCACCTTTGGCTTCATTATGCCTTGCTGTGGTTTCACCACCGCCTTCTTAACGCAGAGACTCAGCTTGGGTTAGGCATACATTCCTTCTCACCTTGGTTCTTCATTAGTCGCCTTTTATGCCTAGTGAGTCATTTTCAGTTGAGTTTTTGGAATCTTCTCTAATGGATGAGTTGTCTCTCATCTCATTTGTCTCCTGGGCTTGCTCTCTGCCCCTACACACAAAACCAGTCCTCAGTGGCGTCCTGTGTTCAGGCCAACCCACCGCCCTTTCCCTACATCAGAAGAGATCTGTCATCAGAGGTCTTCCAGCTCTGTGGGCTAGGACAACCCTGGGGGAAGGGTCTCTGAGATCAAAGGCCACACTTTCCCCAAGGACCTGTTCCCACAAGCTTCCGTGCCTCAGATGTATTTTCCTGGAAAAGGTTACATGTTTCTAAGAGAGTTAATTGGCTTAGCTGTTTTAATAAGCTCTCTTGAGACATGTATTCAACAGTTGTACACCTGCCTCATATCACATAAAACCAGCTCACAGGGGTTATTGTTACAAGATGTGTCAAAGTTGGCAAGCTGAGCTGCACTTGGAAGGCGAGACCTGTGCTCTTAGAAGTTGGGGAAATGTGATTTTTTTATGGGCTCAACTTGGTGGTCTTTGGAGAGAGCTGCCCGGAAGCAAGGGTCATTCAGGAAAGCAGTGTGCCTAGTAGAAAAGTGCCTCAGCTGGGAGAGCTGATCATCAGCTGGCCGGGAGACCTTGGGACATTCACTTCGCCCATGGGAGACCCTTGATTTCTCTCTAAAATAAAGGGGTTTGATGTAAGGCTTTCATGAAGGGCTGTGCCTGTGAGTTGTGCAAGGATGCCACATCCATGGGAACCTCCTTCACATTATAGACACAGTAGATTTGCATATTTATTTTGACAACACTTTGGTCCATGGCAAGTCAAGTGTTGTGATAGAATAGGTATATTCAAGTAAGTCTACGTTGGATGTTAGTTAACTGTTTTCTAAAAAGAACTGCCTTTAAAAAAAAAAATCAAGCATGGGCTTAGTGGTGACCCTCTTTGTCCTCTAAGTTCCCTCTGACTCCATATTTTCTACTCAGGATGTTTTTATTAGGTTGTAGAAGAGGATAATCACTCAGTGTGAGGTTGGAATGTCCATCAGGAGGGTGGATTCTAGGCAGAGATAAGATGGGTCCTAAAAAATGAACACAGAGCAATTCTTTTCAAATTTCCCTGGGAACAGTGAGGAAGCAAGGTGAAGTAAAGCCAAAACATGCCCTCATGGTGTTTGTGAAACCAAATCTTACTCCAGAGTTCCTGGTTACTTTTTCAAACTGTGAGATCCAGGCCATTGCCTTTGTTTCTCCACAGATCCCCGTGCAGAGACTAGGAATCCTGTTTTCCTCAGTCATGTTGAGGTGACCTACAGTGACCTCTGTTGACCAGATTCCAGGCTTTCCTTGAAGCCATGGAAATGGCCTGAAGGCAGCAAACTCAGAGGTTGAGCAACTCACCCACTTTTACAGATTGGGCCTGTGATAAATCCAGAATGGGCACACAGAATCCTGATTAGAGAACTATCTCATGGGAGCCACACAACAGCACCTCACACAGTCTGCTGAATTCCATCAGATAAAGACTAAAGAAAATAAAACAAAGTATCTACAGTAATTCACTTAGGAATAATTAGCCTTGCTTGCTCTAAAACCACCAGTTTCATTAATTTCATGTTCCATGGCGTTTGGCTGTCATCTCTTGCTAGCTGTTTCCTTTGCCAGTCATTTATTCATTCTAGGTTATAAAATTAAAGGTATGGTGGATGGGTCTGCCTTTTGAGATCTCACCAAAGAGAGACCATTCTGGATGGACAGAGCAGAAGGCTTACCCTTCTCCCAGTTTCTGTCCACCTGGGTACTGGTTGAATCTCTTCTCAGGGGCACAGGGAGGTATATAGTTTCTATTAAAATTAACTGTGTTTGCAGAACTTGGATTTGGGGCATCTGTGATAGGTTGGGATACAATCCTTTCACTCCATCATCTGGCTCTGATTACCTGAGTAGATAGCAAATTATAATGGCCCATGTGCTCTGCTATGAAGAAGGTTCTTTCTCTCTCTTTGCTCACAGAGCTTCAGTTGTGGGACAACCTAGAGGAGAATATATCATACAACTATCAGTCATAGTCACCTCCAGCTCCCCACATTTGATGCCCAGCTGCTTTCTGAACATTACAGTTCCCATAGAGTAGAGCTACTGCTGCCTGGTTTCCTAGTTCAGGGGTCTTCAAACTGGGTTCCCAGGGATTTACGAGAGCAAAATTTTAAGGAAATTGAGGATTTTAAGGAAATCAATTCTAAGATCCTTAAGTTTCATGCACATTGCACCTATTGTCTTGACTAAAAACATGCCCTTTCCATACTTTACATAAGAAAGGAATACCCATCAGCCATGCAGAACCTTACTAAGGTGCATTGCTCTGATATATGAAAGCCTCTAGGTACCAAACAAAGGGACAGTTCAAAACACTGGTGTAGGTGTTGAGAAAGTGAATACATCTGGGGATAAAATAACAAAACTTAAAAAAAAATCAAGTATTTTCCTCTGCTTGCTTTTAAATTATTTGGGAAAAACTTAATTGATTTGTCAGCTGAAACATTATTTAAAAATTTATGATGATAGATCACTGTGTGAATGTTGGCATTCGAAGAAGCGGTTCAAAGAATTAAATGATATTGGTACAACAAACTTCTTCTATTTCCATCTACTTACTTATATGAACAACTCTCTTAGCACTTAGACTTAATAGGGACAGAATGGATTCTGAAATTGTCTTATTCTAGATCAGTCGTATTTATCCATGGGTATGTGAATTGATTTTTAAAGCATCCCTATTCCTTTCATTATGAGATGCATTTATTTTTTATTTTGCTTTATTTATTTATCTGAGACAGAGAAAGCACGAGTGGGGTGAGGGGAAGAGGCAGAAGCAGACTCCCTGATGATCAGGGATCCCAATGCGAGACTCTATCCTGGGACTCTGGAATCATGACCTGAGCCAAAGGCAGATGCTTAACCAACTGAACCCCCCAGGGGCCCATGAGATGCATTTCTAATAAAATGTAACTTTTTATGGTTAAAAATTATTGAGATTTGGTGTTTCACTTAGTATAAGGACAGGCTAAATTGTATTTGAAATAACTCTTCTCTTTAGCAACAACTAGAAAAGAGGCATATGTATATGCATAATGGGTCAGAGGCTTATCAAAACCTAGAGAAGGAGGTACATCTGGCAGTTGGTACCATGTCTCCTCTCCAGTGAGATATTGATCTCAAAAGCAGCTGAGAGGCCAATAAACTGACCTGAGCTTTTAACAGACTCACAGGATGAGAGAAATGACAAAAATTGGAGTTCATCATCCACTAAGGAGAAGAGATCTAGTAAATATCCCAGAACTTTAGTTGGTGAATAAAGGGCAACACTCTAGCAATAAGAATGAGTTAGACATGGGCAAAGGGTATAGACTTATTGAGGACTGAAGCCTTCATAAAGGAGTAGGGAGTTTTTAATCATCTTAATGCACTACTGGTTGAGATGGTCTGCCCATAGCCTAGGTGCCCATTGAAGGCAAAGCATTTGCTCTCTAGAAGAAGGAAACAACTATGGAGGAGCAAGTGATATCTACAATTTTTCATATATAATAGGCTGCATTCAATTTTTTTAAATAGCTGGAATGTAGGAAACCAAGGCTTGAATGAAAAATCAGGAGTAATAAACAGATAAGTCTCAACTGAAATATCAAGAGAGAAAAAAAAGCAGATGGCAAACGTAAACCCACTAATGATCCACATTTCAGACATGGACCTTAAGGAGTTATGATAAAAGAACTAAATGACAAAATGGAGACTTACACTAACAAACTAGAATCTTTTTTAAAAAGTAAATTCTAGAGCTGAAGACAGCTATCCAGCTTAAATGTGGAGAGGCAAAAGAATGTAAAAGGTAGAAGAGGATGTAAGAGACATCTTGGGTGTGGTGAAAAGCCCATACATGGACTAGAGACACAAGTAATACAACACAGATAATGTTTGAGGACTTTCCAAAACAGACATGAGATATCAAATCATAGATTCAAGAGATGCTATGAAGCCCAGGAAAGAATATTGTGAATTTCAGAACTGCTGAAAACCACAGATAATAAGAAAATCTTAAAAATTGCCAGAGGAGGGGCACCTGGGTGGCTCAGTGGTTTAAGGCCTCTGCCTTCAGCTCAGGTCATGATCCCGGGGTCCTGGGATCAAGCCCCACATCGGGCTCTCTGCTCAGCAGGGAGCCTGCTTTCCCCTCTTTCTGTCTCTGCCTGCCTCTCTGCCTACTTGTGATCTCTCTCTCTGTCAAATGAATAAATAAAATATTTTTAAAAAATTGCCAGAGGAGGGACGCCTGGGTGGCTCAGTTGGTTGGGCAGCTGCCTTCGGCTCAGGTCATGATCCCAGCGTCCTGGGATTGAGTCCCACATCGGGCTCCTTGCTCAGCAGTGAGCCTGCTTCTCCCTCTGCCTCTGCCTGCCACTGTCTGCCTGTGCTTGCTCCTGCGCTTTCTATCTGACAAATAAATAAAGATTAAAAAAAATTTTTTTTAAATTAAAAAAAAAAATTAAAAAAAAAATTGCCAGAGGAATCCAAAATCTATAAAGAGCTCAACACCCAAAGAACAAATAATCCAATCAAGAAATGGGCAGAGGACATGAACAGACATTTCTGCAAAGAAGACATCCAGATGGCCAGCAGACACATGAAAAAGTGCTCCACATCACTGGGCATCAGGGAAATACAAATCAAAACCACAATGAGATACCACCTCACACCAGTCAGAACAGCTAAAATGAACAAGTCAGGAAATGACAGATGCTGGCAAGGATGTGGAGAAAGGGGAACCCTCCTACACTGTTGGTGGGAATGCAAGCTGGTGCAACCACTCTGGAAAACAGCATGGAGGTTCCTCAAAAAATTGAAAATAGAGCTACCTTATGACCCAGCGATTGCATTACTGGGTATTTACCTTAAAGATACAAACGCAGTGATCCAAAGGGGCATGTGTACCCGAATATTTATAGCAGCAATGTCCACAATAGCCAAGTTATGGAAAGAACCTAGATGTCCATCAACAGATGAATGGATAAAGAAGAGGTGATATATATATACAATGGAATACTATGCAGCCATCAAAAGAAATGAAATCTTACCATTTGCGACAACATGGATGGAACTAGAGGGTATTATGCTTAGCGAAATAAGTCAATCGGAGAAAGACAACTATCATATGATCTCCCTGATATGAAGAAGTGGAGATGCAACGGGGGTGGGGGTTAAAGGGGTAGGAAAAGAAAAAATGAAACAAGATGGCATCAGGAGGGAGACAAACCAAAAGAGACTCTAATGTCATAAAACAAACTGAGGGGGGCGGGGGCCAGGGGGGTTGGGAGAGGGTGGTGGGGTTACATTATATGTTTAAATTAAAAAAAAAAAAAATGGAAAAAAAATTGCCGGAGGAAACTTTTCAAAGGGTCTATATCAAGACTGACAGCTGACTTTCCAGCAGAACTCCTGGAATCCAGGAAGGCAATGGAAGGTATCCTCAAAGTGATAAAAAAATGTATCAATCCCCAATTCTGTATCCATTGAAAATATCCTTCAGAAATGAAGACCAAAAAATGACTTTTTCTAGAGACAGAAAACAGAGAATTTATTTATATGAATATAATTCAATGTACACTAAAAACCTAGACCATTTTTTAAAATAAAGAAGAATACTTTATGTTGATAAATATAAATATATGTTCAATCCACCAAGAAAATGTAACAATTCTAAACTGTAATGCTCCTAATTATACAATCTCAAAATAAATAAAGCAAAAATTGACAGAACTAAAGCAGTGATAGGTAAGTTCACAATGATATTAGAAGATTTTTAAAACCTCTTTTCAGTAACTGATAAAATAAGAGAACAAAAAAATTGGAAGTGTAGAGAAAATTTTTACAACATACTTAACATATTTACCTAATTGACATTACTAAAACACTTCACCCAACAACTGATGAATACACATTATTCTGAAGTCTACACAGAACATTTGTAAAAAAATGACCATATGTTAGTCATAAAGCATTTATCAACAAATTGGGAAAGTGTGAAATCATACAGAATGTGTTCTCTGATCACAGTGTAATTAAACTACAGTCAGTTAATAGAAAGAAAACTTTAAATCCTCATATATTGGGAAAATAGCCAGAGACTTCTAAATAATTCATGGTCCAGAGAAGAAGGTACTGTTGAAATTTAGAAAATATCTTGAATGGAAGGTTAGTGAAAATACTACATATAATGAATGTAGCAGGATAAATGGGACGCGACTAAACTCATGCCTGAGAAGAAATCAATACTCATACTTGCATATGTAGATAAAAATAATGGCTGAAAATCAATAATCTGTCTTCATCTCAAAGAAAATTAAATTCTGCCAAATGGAAAAAAGGCAATAATAACAGTAAGAACAGAAATGAAGTGGAAAGCAAACATATGAGAGAGGGGATTGACAAAGCCACATTTGTTATTAGAAAAAAATGAGGGGTGCTTAGATGGCTGTCAGTTGTTTGACTCTCGATTTTGGCTCAGGTCGTGATCTCAGGGTCATGGGATCAAGCCCGATGTTCGGCTCAGTGCTCTACACAGAGTCTGCTTGTCCCTCTCCCTCTGTTTCTCCCCCCAGCTTGCACTATCTATCTCAAAATAAATAAACAGGTAAATAAAATCTTAAAAAAAAGAAAAAACTAATATAATGGGTGCAAACTTGACAAGACTTATCGAGGAATAAAAAGAAAAGACACAAATAACCAATAATAAAATGGAAAAGAGAGCATCAATATGGAAACTATAGGCATTAAAAAGCCAATAAAATAATATTATGAAAAATATTATGCCAATGTGTTTGAAAATGTAAATGACATAGATAGATTTCTGGAGAAACATTACCAAATGGACAAAAAGAAAAAGAAAATTGGAATACTTTTATATCTATGCTTAAATTAAATCTTTAAAAGCCTTGGATGACTTAGTTGGTTAAGCATCTGTCTTTGTCTCAGGTCATGATCCCAGGGTCCTGGGATCGAGTTATACGTTGGACTCCTTGCTTTGCAGGGAGTCTGCTTCTCCCTTTCCCTCTGCTCTTCCCCTGGCTTGGTTCTCTCTCTCTCTCCCCAAATAAATAAATAAAATCTTTAAAAAAATAATAAAAAATAAATAAAAGTAGAATACCCCAGTAATAGATGCCTCCACTAGTGAAGTTTTCAAACATCTAAGGGAGAAGTAACACCAACCTTACACAAACTCTTTCAGAGAATGTATAATGATTAATCACATCCATAATGAGGTCAGCACAAGGTTGATACTGAAATGTGGCAAGAATAGCAAAAGAAAGTTAAATTATAGGACCTTTTTTTGCTAACAGGATGTAAAAATCGTAAACAAAATATTTGTAAATTGAATTAACCAATGCATAAATAGAATAATATATGCCAACCAAATTGGGTTTTTTACAGGAATAAAATATAGGTTTCATATTTTGTAATTCACAACAGCAACAGAATAAAAGTAAAAAACAATTTGATCATCTTAGTAGATACATAAAAACTATTTGATAAATATCAACAAATATTCATAAAAAAAACTCTTAGTGAAATGAAACTGGAATTCATTAGAATGGAATTTGGGTAACTAGTAAAATACCTCCTTAATCTGAAAAAGACTAACTACCAGTAACCCGATAGCAAACATAATAGTTGATAGTAAATGGGTTCAAGAATGAGATAAGGATACCTCCTACCATAACTTCTATTCAGAATTATATTTAGAGGTCCTATCTAGTTGGGGGATGTGGTGGGGGAGGGCAGAGGTAAAAATAAAACACAAAGAAGAAAAAAATTGTCATTATTCTAGATGACTGCAAAAATCCAAAAGAATTCATGTTTAGAGTTAATGAGATAAGTCTATTGGTATAAGATAATATTTAAAAACTGTTGTATTTATATATACTAGGAACAAAAATGTAGAAAATGAAATTTAAAAACCAATATCATTGGGGTGACTGGGTGGCTCAGTTGGTTGAGCATCTGGTTTCAGCTTAGGTCATGATCCTAAAGTCCTGGGATGGAGCCCCATATCAGGATCTCTATTTACCGGGGAGCCTGCCTCTCCCTCTGCCTGCTGCTGCCTCTGCTTGTGCACATTCTCCCTCTCTCTCTCAATCTGTGTCAAATAAATAAATAAAATTTTTTTAAAAAATAAGACCAGTATTGGGACTCCTGGGTGGCTAAGTGGGTTAAGCCTCTGCCTTCAGCTCAGGTCATGATCTCGGGGTCTTGGGATCGAGTCCCGTGTCGGGCTCTCTGCTTAGTGGGGAGCCTGCTTCCCCCCTTCTCTCTCTCTCTGCCTGTCTCTCTGCCTACTTGTGATCTCTCTCTGTCAAATGAGTAAATTAAAAAAAGATCTTTAAAAATTTTTTTAAAAAAAGACCAGTATTACTTACAATAGAATCAAGACACAAAAATAAAGGAATAAATCTAACAAAAATAGCTTGAGAACTTCGCTTGGAAAATTATTTAGAGAAATGTAAAAAGGCCTTAAAAAGTGGAGAAATATATTATGTTAATGAACTGGAAATCTTAATATTATGTCAACTTTCCCAAAGTTAATCTATAGATTCAGTATAATCCCAATCAAAATTTTAGCAGCTTGTGTGTATGCGTGTGTGTGAATTGACAGGTCAATTCTAAAATTTATATGGAAATTCAGATTCAAGAATAGCAAAAACAATCTTGAGTCAAATGAATAAAACTGGAAGATTTACACCATTAAATATAGACATTTTAAAACTGCAAAAATGAACACAAAATAGTATTTACACAAGAGCAGGTAAATAGGCTAAGAGTAAATTTCAGATACTCTTTTTTTAAAAAAAATATTTATTTATTTGAGAGAGAGAGCATGAGGAGAGGCAGAGGGAGAGGGAAAGAGAATCTGAAGCAGACTCCATGTTTATAAAAATGATGGGATGCTTGGGTGGCTCAGTCGGTTAAGTGTCTGTCTTTGGCTCAGGTCATGATCCCAGGGCCCTAGGATTGAGACCCACATGAGGCTCCCTGCTCAGCAGAGAATGTAATAAAGATGCAAATGTATACAACTTTCTTAGAACATGTTCCTAAAAGTGGTTTGCGTAGGGGAAGCATGCATACAATAAAAATTGTGTAAATATCACCTAACAACATTATTCTCAAAGGATGAGAGGGACTCAGGAATTCACACCTACATATATGGCTTATACTAGTGTTTTCCAAACACAAGTCTTGATCCATAGAGGACAGTGAAACCAATCTATAGATTGCTAATCAGTATTAAAACAAAACAAAACCAAAAAACAGAGTAGAATAGAACAAGGAAATATGAGACTGCACTGTTCAAAGTTGGTGAAACCTTTGTATCTGCTGTGTGTGTTTCTGTAGTGTTTCATGAAGCAATATGAGTATTTTGCCACAAGTTATAGAAAAAACGTCTTTAAAATGTTCCTGTAGATGAGCTCTTCAGCCATGCCTTCTGGTTTCCAACACTCATTTTTTTATTTCCTTTTCTTGTTAACTGCCTTGATAAGAAGTTTTATAACCGTAATAAATTGCAGCAGGGATGGCAACATTCCTGATTTGCTTCCGACCTAAATGAAAATGCATCCTGTGAAGTTTCGAAAAGGAGAATTTTCACTGTAGTTAATATCTAGTACATCAGTGAAAGTTTCATTTCCTCTTTACATCAAGTTACATAAGGGTTTTCTTTTTCATTTATAAGCAGTTGGGTTTATTTTTAGGTAACTGTTACGATTAATCCCTCATTTTATTGCCTGAGGTTAGATAATATGCATGGTGGCCTATAAAATTTCTGCTTTTTGGAAATTATTGAGATTTTCTTTGTGGACCAGAATATGATCAGCTTTTCTGTTCGGTTTGATAATATTGAATATTCTTTAATAGTAAAATTTTTAATATCTCTTGAATCTAGCATATTGTTAGTAACATTCAAATCCTCTATATCTTTAAATAAAACAGGATGAAATCAGAGAGGGAGACAAACTATAAGAGACTCTTAATCAAAAGAAACAAACAGGGTTGCTGGAGGGGAAGGGGGTGTGGATTGGGTAACTGGGTGATGGACATTGGGGAGGGTATGTGTTGTAACGAGCACTGGGTATTATGTAAGACTGATGAATCACTGACCTCTACCTCTGAAACTAATAATACATTAAATGTTAATTAATTTAATTTAAATTTGAAAAATTCAAATCCTCTGTATCTTTATGTAGCTACATCTTATATATCATTTATTCTTTATTTCTTAAGTTGTCATTAAAATCTTCCACCAAGATTGCAATTTTGCACTTTATTTTCCCAAGACTACTGTGTGTGTGTTGTTTGGGACTTCATCAAGATCAAAAGCTTCTGCACAGCAAAGAAAACAGTCAACAAAACAAAGAGGCAACCCACGGAATGGGAGAAGATATTTGCAAATGACACCACAGACAAAGGGCTGATATCCAAGATCTATAAAGAACTCCTCAAACTCAACACAGACAAAACAGATAATCATGTCAAAAAATGGGCAGAAGACATGAACAGACACTTCTCCAAAAAAGACACACAAATGGCTAACAGACACATGAAAAATGTTCATCATCATTAGCCATCAGGGAGATTCAAATCAAAACCACATTGAGATACCACCTTATACCAGTTAGAATGTATGTTAATGATATGTAAACAATCATACCCATTCTTTTTATATATTTTTATTGAGATAAAATTATATTAAAATTGTATTTTTTCAGGTATACAACAAAATCATTTGACATATATATGGTGAAATAATTATCACAATAAGTCTAGTTAACATTCCCTACCACACATAGTCATAAATTATTCTTTCTTATGATGAGAACTTTTAAGATCTCCCCTCTTAACAAGCATACACTTTCTTAACTGTTAATGTGGATTTATAGCTATTTCAGGTTTTTGAGACTACCTTTGGGGTGTTTTTTGGTTCAGAAAGCGGGTTTCATCCACTCTTTTATATTTAAAACTGTCGTTTTATATCAAGTATAAATTTTTAAAGTATTTTACAGTTGGATTTTGTTTGTTTCATCTTCACATTCTTTCAGTTTAATCCATTCACATTTATTTTGAAACTAAAATAGTTGGTTTTCTCTTGTATTGATTTCAGATTTTATTGTTTTTTTTTCCTAATGGTTACTCTAGACATACCAACATGCATCTTTAACTTGTTCACATTCTACCCTGAATTAATATTATATTACTTCACAATGAAATTAGAGTTTTTAAATCTTATAATGCCATTTGTCCACTTATACATTCTTTATATTCTTATTGTCATTTATTTTACTTATAAATATATTGTAAATCCCATAATATATTGTTTTTAATTTTGCTTTAAATAGTCAATAATCTCTTAAAGAAATTTCTTTTGTGTTTACCCTTTCTGGCCAACATTTGTGTCATATGTGGACCTGGTTCTGTTGAATATTTTTCTCTTAATTTTGAGACACATTTTACCTCATGATTTTTTATTATATGTGGAACATTGTGTGAAAAAGAACAGTAGAGGATATAACAAATGATATTTCCCCTGAGAAAAATTCATGCCTCTTCCTGTGTTAGGCCTTTAGGGTGGAGGCTAAGTCAATCTAATCTGTAGTTGAGCTGGGCCTGGGGGATTTTGAAGCTTTAGTTAGATTTACTTTGCCACTAGTTTCAAATGTCATGAGGGAAGATAACGATTATCCCTTTATCAGGCCTTGGAATTTGTCCAGCGGAGAACTCTCTGTTTTTTACATGGAAAGTTTACATTGCCTGCTTTTTGAATCACTGAGTTCTTTTTCTCTCCAGCATTGTCCTCAGCTTTCTGCAGCTTGGAAGATCCCTCTCCCCTCTGATGTTCTGTCCCCAGCCTCTGCTGAGCTGTTGCCTTGCACTCAGTGGAGGGTCAGTGTCCTTGGGGGAAATTTCTCTCTGTTCTCCTGTCCTACCCTTAGCCTTTAGTAGATGCTGCTATGGTTCTGGAATGAGTTAAAATTCATTGTAATTTTTAAGAATAAAAAATAAAAATAAATGGATCTACTTTGCCACATGTTCTATCTTTACTATAGAATTCTACATGCAACTAATCAACAAAAGATTGTTTTATCCTCCTTTAACTTGATGAAAGGGTAAATTTCTTAGGTGAACTGTATTTCTATGCCAGTGTTAATAATCCAGTGTTTTAATCCATAAAAGGATTAAGAGAATATATGATTGATAATATTAACAAACATAATTCTTATGTATTATACAAAAATACCTATGGTTTGATTTAATGTGCAAACATTAAAAAGTGCACAGTTTCTTTTATCCACCAAAACCATGATGAAAATTCCATTACTTGCAAACTTCTAATACCCACGTGTCAGGTATGCCAGAAGCAGATACCTGACCCCACTGTATAAGGCCATTAAAGTTTCCAAGGGTAGGCAGTGTCTTATTTGCTTCTGAATGCTGACACTGAGCACGGAGTAGATACAAAGAATGGCCTTCATACACTGTTGAATAAACAGCTTTGCAAGAACCATAAACATTCACAAATAACCTTCAACAGAGGAAACATACCTGAAGTGCTATAACTGGTCAAGAGCCCACTGGCACTTCTTACCGTTGTGAATCTTTTTCAAGAACACATGGGCAGGATTTACTCTTGGGTCATCTAGTCTAACCAGCTTTCTCAATAAACAAGCCTTGGAATGGGAGCTGCTGCCTTCTAGGCCTGTCTAAATTGTCCTAGATAGCCTTTGCTGTTCCCAAGATAGCAGGCAGAGAGAGATGGACCCTCCCACGGAGTACTCAGATTTGCTGGGGTGTGCTGGAGTAAGGAATTCTGGGAGGTTGCCCCACCTTCTTATAAATGAGCTGTAACAGACTAGCAGATATACCCAGGAATGGGGTGAGTGAATTTCCTGACGGAGACAGTCCTTGTCCCAATTTGTCCCACTTTACTTACCGCTACCTTGACAAATCATTTTCCTTGGGCTATAAGAATGCTCACCATCTTGTCTCCTGACACTCCTTGTCCAGAACTTTATTTTGTGTATAGTTCCCCACATTAACCTTGTTGTTTCTCAACAAGGTTTTGCTTCTGCTTCTCTCTGCTTCTGCTTCTCTCTTGGCTTGGGACATCCCTTTCTCCCCCATCTCCATCCCCTAACATATTGGCCAAATGTAGGCTATAAGACTGAGCCCAACCTAGGGTCAAGGAAGGCTTCTGGAAAGAAATTATCCCTCAAGTAAATGCCCCTCAGCTGAGTTCCCACACCAGTTAAGTGCGCACCTTATTTTAGACTTCCCATGTTACACTTTTTTCCCTAATGTCTCCTGCCACTAGACTAGATTCCCGAATGCTCTAGGATAGAGACCCTGACTGACACATTTTTGTGTCCACTATGTCTGAACACAGTGACTAGCTCATAGTAGGTGTCCCATAATAGTCAACTAACTTAAACTGAGACTTGCTCATCCCTCTCCTGTCCTATATTTTGATAATAAGGTTAGGTATCTCTTCCTCAGAGCAAGTACTTCTACTTGTCCAGGAGTCCGGGGCAGTGAAGCTGAGGATATAGCAGTTCCTAACATCTGAATGCCCTTAATTCTTTTACTTCATTTTGGGGCGCTGGGTGGCTCAGTCATTTGGGCCTCTGACTCTTGATTTTGGCTCAGGTCATGATCTCAGGCTCATGGGATCAAGCCCCATGCCCAGCTCTGTGCTCAACATGGAGTCTGCTTGTCCCTCTTCCTCTGCTCTTCTGCAGCTTCTCCTCTTCACCCCCAACCCCGCTCATGTGCTCTCTCCATCTGAAATAAATAAATAAAATCTTTTTAAAAAATTCTTTTCCTTCATTTTGGGAGAGGCAAAGACATGTCTCAGAATCCTTGCTTTAATTCAGTGATTTTTAGGCTTGCTAATTTGGTGTGGTATTTCTAAGTCCAGTTAGACTACAGAAATATTTATTTTATTATTCCAGAACTAATCAGATGCTACCTAATACTCAATTTTAGAATAGACAAAGACACACTAGAAGACTTAGCAGTTATGAAAAAAGTCTATGGTAAAAAGTTTTAATTGAGAGCTTTCTGTGTATGAATTAAATTTTGTTTCAAGTTGGGAAAGACCAACATTAACCAATTTTTGCTGATCTCTGTCATGGGACGCCAGTGTCCCATAGGAACGACATTTGAGAACCTCTGCTCCAGTTAAACAAAATTGCGGTTAAATATACTACCCATCAGCAGTAAGTTCTTTTATTTCATGAAAATGAACCAAGATTTTATTTTGACTAATGGTGTTTGCTTCCTGAAATAAGCTCAAAAACCTATCTTAATTATTAAAGAAAGTAACTTTTACCATCTTTTTCCTTCTTAGGCTGTGAGGTGGAGATTCTTGGGGTCAGACCTACTTACTGCCTAGAATACAAAAACGTCCCGACGGATATCAATTTTGCCAATGCTGTCAGCGATGCTCTTGACTCCCTCAAGTAAGTGTCCCAAAGTTTTAGCCAATCATTGTTCTTCATTGTTTCCAGGACCACTAATGAATGCTAAAGTGAATTAAGAAGGCTTGGTATGGGTGGAGTACTGTCTCCAAGAGGTGGTTAACCTCTTGCATGATGACCCTTAACTGCTACCAGAGAGTAATTGTGAGTGAGTCCTTTCAGGTAGAGGCACTCTTCATAAATGTTGAATTGAGAGCAAGAAAGTCCGCAAGGGTTTGAGACTTTCTTCTTTACGTTGACAGACCACAGAGAAGCAATATGAAGGTCAGCATCTCTTAATTAAGATTTAGGGAATGCCTGAATTTCAGAAAATGTCATTATTTGGTAAAAAGGGTGGATCTTTGGTAAAGTAAATTTGAAAAAAATTGCCTGCTCTCCCCACTTCTTGGCAATGTGTGAAACACGTTAGCGCATTAGAAGATAGAACCTTTTATTCCTCCCACATGGAACAATGACACAGAACTTTAAAAATGCAGAAATCATTAATGATGTCTTAAATAGCACACAAGAGTCTGTCAGAGAATCTGATCAACAAGAAAGGTCAGGACAAAGCCTCAAGGCAGTCTCAGACATCGCTAGATGTGGAAGTCAAGTACCAGGTGGGCTGTACCTGAGTAATCAGCAACCAAGAGGCCATAGATGTTGGGAGCGCTCTCGTTTCCAGGACTGGATTTGCAGTCACCTTGGCTGCTGAGGGGGTCTGCTGGGTAGCATCAAGGCAGAAGACCCATAGCATTCAGTTTGGATACCAGGCAGGGACCATTATCCTTCCAGGAGAAAGAGCCTGTTTTCAAGCTGGGCAGACTCCAAGAGCCACCATATCCTAGGCACTGCGTACAACTCACCAGCGGAAACTGCATGAGTTGGCCCGTAGCTGAGATTGCCCCAGGTATAGAACTGACCTGTTATGAGTCCCATTCTTGCCATCACCACCCCAAACATCACAGGGAGCACCAGTCACCCCCACAGAACTGTACAAGGAGAACAACACCCCTCCCTTCGCTGCTTCTTAGAATAATTCCACTTCCATGAAACCTATCAAGAGGGGCCTTTGAGGCACAGGAAGGTTCAAGCTCTGACAGACTGTAGAGAAAATAGGTTTGAAATACTTAAAAACTGAGATGTAACAAATTTTAAAGTTTAGATTTTTTTTCTGGAGGGAAGAGGGAAGGGACAGGGTCTGGAATGAACTTTAAATAAATATTATTAACTATGGAATGAACATTCCGCAACATATGGTTTGTAAATCATGTGTGTTATATGATCCTGCCTCCTACCTACTCTGCTTTCTTTTCCTTGCCCACAAGTGCTAGAAAACCACACACACATGTGATGGACTGGAATATCATGTTACAAACTAGTTTGTGCAAAGCAGGAGAGTACTACATGCACAGCAGATGAGCAGAGCTGGAATTCTGGAATAGCCCTGTGTCCGTACAGTGCTGTTTCCAACATATCCAAAGAGCTGGCCACCCCTACAGACTGTGGCCATGCGAAATATGAACATTTAGAACATCGTTGTCATAGAAATACCTCCAAACAACCTAACACTCTGTTTGGGAGTGAAATCATTTTCACATTCATCTTGCCTTGACAGCTGAATGGTCCCTCACTGTATCCAACCTAGTGATTCAGCAGGTGGAGAGGCACACAGACCCAACTGGCTCAGGTTAGCCAGGGCCCGTTAGCTGGCCCATCCAAGCAGGCTTCCTCGTCCTGAGGCATCGCGGCATGCTGGAGGAACAAGTGCTGGGCTCTGGCTCCTAGAGAAGTTTCTGTTTCTTGTTTCTAGAGAACTTTTCTTTTTCCCTTTTCAAGCAACATGGCAAAGCTCTGGAACACTGGGGAACAACATCTTTACCTAAGAGCACAGCATTTAGAAAGGGGAAGGATTAAGTGGTGTGTGTGTGTGTGTGTGTGTGTGTGTGTGTGTGTGAGTGTGAGTGTTTGGCAAAGGCATTGGGCTCCCCTGGACAGAAAAGGCTACCAAGAATTGGAGGCCCAGGAAGCTGGCCCGAGGCTAGGTCTCTATCCAGTGTGACCTGATGCCACCACATTGTTCAATTGGCACCATTCACACTGAAGTCTGCATGAATGGCCTTGAACTCCAGGGGATGGCATGCACATGATCTACCAGGGAAAGATGCTTCTGCAGTTGGGCCGTGAAGGCCTACGCAGGATGGAATCAGGCCAGTGCAATTGTCTTGTCGGGTCTTGTCAATGTTAACAGGGCCACCAGAAATGGCCCCTGTGAATAGTGGTTGGAAAGCTGGAGAGCCACCATTTCTAAAATTAGTCAGGGTTTGAAATGAGACAAAGAGAAAAAAGGAAGAAAAACAATAGGCCAGATGATACCTTTTGCCTGTGGAAAGCAGTGAGATGAGCTAGGCTCTCTTGCAAAGAAAAAGAAGGAAACTCTTTTAACCAGCCTATGCAGATTGATGGACTAATTGATTGATTTAGAGCAGGGACAGGAGGGGTAGAGGGAGAGGTAGAGAGAGAATCTTAAGCAGGTTCCACTGAGCCCGACGTGGGGCTTGATCACACGACCCTGAGATCATGACCTGAGCCGAAACCGAGAGTCCGACCCTTAGCTGACTAAGCCACCCAAGCGCCTGTAACCTATGTGTTTTCAGAACATGTCTCATTACCTTCTCACAAAGTAGAATAAAGGATTGACATTGGTTGGCCAACACAGTTAAGACCACTTTACATGTAGCAGCTTTTTCGTGTAAGAATGCAACTCAAAGGCATTATGAATTCTTTTGCTCTCTGTGTTTAGGCAAAGACATATTAATTCTTTATCTTTCCATCAGATGACCCCCAAACCAGGAGTAAACTTTGGACTCCATAGCTTACCTCTTGGTTTCTGCTCAGCTCTATCTCAAATTCCTAGCTATCATTTGAAGAGTGCTTAGAGTTCACACGAGTGTGCAAACACAGGCACACGCACATTTTTCCTGATCAGTACTGCTTTCAGAGTGTCTCTGTCCGCTCTGCTCTTAGTCTGAGAGGTGGAGAGAATGGGATAGAGGATAGATATGTTTTTACAGAAGGCAGTTAAGATTGACCTACGGACAGCATTTCAGCAAAGGGTCCAGCTCAGCCAAGAAACTGCACAGTTCTGTAGGAAGGGCTAGTCCCATTTCCATGTTTGATCTGGGCATTGCCATCCAGGCCTCATAAAGCTTTGTTGACCCAAGTCATACCCACAGTAGATGCTACCCCAGCACCTAGACAACATCTAGGCTAGAGGGAAGGAGAAGCCGAAGAGACTTCATGTCTTCAGCACCATGAGCTAGCGTTGTGTCAAAGGCGCCATTGCCGTTGACCTGTCCTGCTGTCACATCTACTGGACTGCGCAGGTGTCGTCTTCCCCCTCTTACAAAGAGCCCACTCCCAAAGCTATGTTCATTGCCTCAGGTCGCCCACAGCGAGCAGGCGGTGGAGCCAGAGCCCAGGTCTGAGCGAGAAGTGCCCGGACATTTCAGAGACAATGTCGCAGCTCTTCTCCTAGTCTGCACCCGTACCTCTGACATGCCCCGAAACCCAATCAGGTGGAGAAGCTGGAGGGGATGGTTCCTTCCAAGTCACCCCTGTGGGGCTGTGCTGGGCCCAGGGCTCCCGAGGCCCTGAGGTGGACCGGCAGCAGTTGGGGTCCACCCGATGTTGGACGTGTCCAGCAGCACGCGGCTTCAGTCACAGGCGTGTAAGGTGCCACAACCCCACACACGGGGACAGCGAAGCAATTTCCCCTCCCACACAGCCACAATAGGAAGCTGTTTGCCGTCACATCACTTAGAACTTCCTCCTGGAAGTTCTGTTTGTAGGCTAGTCATGCTTTGGTGGGCAGGAAAAGGGGCATGAGTAGCTCACCTGGGGGCTACAGGGTGTAGGGCAGCACTCATGGCAGTGGTGACAGTCACAGGCAGCCCTGACGGCCTGGAGGGGCCAGGAGACGACTCCCAGGAGACGCCGGATGCAGCCTCTCGAAAGGATAGGTCAAGTAACAACTGGGCCATGGGAATAGTGGGCACAGCCCCTGTCCATTGTCAAGCTCCAGGCTACGGAAAACCGCATCTGGAAGGAAGAGAGAAATGGAAGGCATCCCCTTTCCTTTGCCTCCCTATTGCTGTGTGTCAAGCACTTTACAGACATCAGCTTGTTTCATACCTAGCGTAGTCCTCTGTGGAGGTCTTTCACATGGCACGTCGAGGCTTCCAGATGTTTCTGCGGTTCTCAATATCACCAGGATAGCAAGGTTCCCATCTTTGAACCCAGATATGTGTAATTCCAATGCCCTTTCAAGGGGTTATCTTCAAAACTAAACTTCTGTCATGTGCATACGTATACGAGAATTATGCCCAAGTTCAAAGCACTTTATTTTTGAGGGGATCTGGGGATGACCCGGCTGCTTGAATGGAGAATGTGAGAAGCACACATGTGAAGGAAAATAATCATCACACGTGTGATGGAGGATGATGGCGTACGATTATCACGAGAAGCCAAAATGCTTCCCAACTTACAGGACAATCAGACCATGATCTTTGAGACTGCTTTCTCCATCAGGGAAAATAACCTGCATCTTACTGGTTTCCTACAGATTAACAGCTAAGTTTACACAGTCCGGGCTCAAGTGGGTCATAAAATCTGGTGACCTATAAGTAAGTTTATTAGACACCTGTCTTTTAGGACATGGGCATGACAGGCAGCTGTCTTGGGGGCCTAATTTCTAAGTTTTGGATCATTTTTCTTAACAAGAGATAACTTCAACCATCCCTTTGAATTGCCTCCCATTTCTCTCTCCCTGAGTCTTCTCTTTCCAACTCACTTCAGTCAGGAAAATGGATGTGAGGTTATGAACTTTTACACTGAAAAGAGATCTGGACAGCTTCTTAAGATGATGGGGGACCTGGGTGTCCCTGAGACCCTAGGGCTGGGGGCTCCTTGCAGCTCTCAAGTACTGGGCTGACAGCCACATGTCCTTAGGCTCGGTTTCTGGACCCCCTAAAGCTATAAATTATAAACGGCCAACAACAGGTCTTCAGGCATTTCCACCCATCGCTCCTCACCCAACTGCTCCATTACAAATGAGCTGACCCGTGATGGAGACCAGATCCATGTGGAAAACAGCTGCCAACCAAGAATCTGTCCGCTAAACTACAAACAGGCGAGAGCTCTTAGCCCTGGAAGACTCGGGTCCCCAACGAATCAACGGAACTCCAACCTGGAAGTCTTTTCCAAAGGCATGGGCATAAATCCCTGAATTGCCCGCATCCCAAATCCAGTGTTCCTGGCACCTGGGGTCCACAGCTCCTTCAAAGAAAGCCATCAGGTGAATCTGTGACATTGGCTTCCCGATCACAGAGAGATTTGTGGATATGGCACAGAGCCTGCAAAAGACCAGCCAAGGAGCTGCTGCGTTCAGGGGGAAATGTCTATGTTTCAGTGACCTAAAAGCATGTCATTGAAATCGAAAGCAACTGTCAACCCGTTTGTGCAAGTTTCCCATGCAAGCCCTACCCTAGAAGTGCATACCCTTGAACTCGGGATACCCTATGTGAACCTGCACATCTGGGCATAAAGCACGTAAAGGCTGAGGCTCACCTGAGGGCAAGATTTTCTGGAAGGTTGCATCGCGTCCATTAGTTCATCAGTGTAACAAACACGGGCCTCACAGCAGTTTAGCGATGTGTATGCAAGTGCCATTTCCTGGCGAGACATTTTATCCGCCGCCCACACCCTTGCGGGTCCCTGCGGTGACTTTTTGTTCTCTGCCATCTATAGATGAGTGAGTCATTCACACGTTAGCGAGTATGAATAATGATAATATCACTTTTGAAAAACACCTGACCTGGTCCCGGTGGTGGAGGAGGTGGCAATGGTATTTGTTAAGGAAGGGCCGGTTTGCCATCTTCTAAAAAAAGAAAACGCCCGACTAGCAATTTCACTTAACTTGAAATGAATGTCCCCTCAAAAACATAAATGAAGGGGCACCTGGGGGGCTCAGTGATTTAAGCCTCTGCCTTCAGCTCAGGTCATGATCTCAGGGTCCTGGGATCGAGCCCGGCATCGGGCTCTCTGCTCAGCAGGGAGCCTGCTTCCCCCCACCTCTCTGCCTGCTTCTCTGCCTTCTTGTGATCTCTCTCTCTCTCTCTGTCAAATTAATATATAAAATCTTTAAAAAAACAAACAAACAAGAAAACATAAATGAAGTGCCCCTCAGGGAACGCACAGCACATCACAGCATCATTAAAGGGCATACCCTCTTGGCAAGCAGGACCATGATGAAGGAAGATGCTAAGCGCAATACTCTCTGAAAACTGTCCCCCGTGTTGTGAATGGAGTAGACACAGACTTTCCAAAGCCCAGGCTGGTAGAATGTTCCCATCTTGGAGATTCACGTTTCCAGGTCTAACTATGTCTCTGTGAGGCCTTGAGTAAGTCCTAGAATCCTTTCTGGCCTATTTCCCCATATGCAAAATGTTCAAATGTGTTTCTGTAGGGATGCTTCACATAGTAGTTGCGGAAATCTGAGACAATCCAATCCACAGACATGGCGCATTATCCATCAAGAAGGGTGAGATTCTTATAAGACAATAAGGACCATTTCTATAAGAAGGATGACCCGAATGCTGCACCATTAGTATGGGCCGTTAAGTTCTTAGTGGTTGTGGTCCAGGTTTTGTAGTCGGCCCAACTCGGGCTTGAGTCCTAGTTCCATCTCTCACTGGCTGTGTAATGCAGGCAACTGTACTGAGCTCTCTGTTCAATGCATTCCTATCCTAAATGGTTGCTGTGAGGATTACATAATGAAGGAAAAGCCTTCAACATAGTGCCTGACCAAGAGGAACTGTCATTTATGGAGCACTTTCTATTAGTATACTTTCAACTGTTAAAGAGCACTAACTGTGTGCCAAATACAGTAGGCTACAAATGAGCTACGATAGAGCATGAGTCGCCATCCCCCCAAAGAGCTTCACAGCTTTGAGTCATCAAGAGGCAACTAGAGCCCAGCATGGAAGAGTGTTCGTTTACCAGGAGATGAGCCTGGAGAGTCACAGGGGCACCCGGGGGAGGGGGCTGCCCGGCTGAGCCTGGGGCATCAGAGCCAACTTCCTGGGAGGGACACCATCTCCCCTGAGACCTGGAGGAAGAGTGGGAGCTGTTTTTAACTCTGGCCATGCAAACCACACTCTCTGAACTTCTGGGAGGCAATTTTCCCTCCTCTGTGGATTGCAAGACCCAAGGCACAGCAGGTTCTGAGGTCACACGTTCTTTTACTGCTCGTGTTCCAAGTGTTGGGGCAGCCTCATCAGGAGACACCACACCATCTCATTGGTGTGTGTATCCTTAAAATATGGTTAAAATAAGGCAATCCACCAAGAGTATTAATTATTAGCTCTTGTAAAGTGCAAGCAAAGATATTAGTTTGAATTTCTTTTGCATTGCTCCAACTTTTGTCAGTTACTATAACTGCTCCCATCATTAGTGTCATCATCAGCATGATCAGTTTCATTTGGGTGCTTTGGGGGGAGTCATGGGCAAAGCTTGGGGTGGGGGATGGTGGAGAGCACTGTGTGAGGGAGGGAGGTACCTCACATGGCATTTTTCTCCCCTCCCTGACTCTGCAGGCCTCCTACTCCAATTGAGATCACTAGCTCCTGGTCATTCTTAGCCCAGCATCAAGGGCTTGGATTATTAGTACTCTGCCGTTATCAGTATCATCAGCACTCTGGCCAAGAGGGAGAGTTTTTCCAGAACCAGGGTCTCCCCGGGACCTATGGAAGTGTGGTCACTGTCAGAACTCACTCTATGTCCACACTGG
The DNA here is from genome assembly GCA_003697995.1 of Taxidea taxus jeffersonii. NCBI lineage: Eukaryota > Metazoa > Chordata > Mammalia > Carnivora > Mustelidae > Taxidea > Taxidea taxus. Next base: position 186,255 of record ML104910.1, on the reverse strand, counting down.
AGCTGACCGTTCATTTACTCTGTGAAGGATCAGCTTCACGACAGTGTCTGCTGACAGCAGGTCCTGGACGCTGACCTGCTTGCCTCCCCCAGGCTGCGCTAGAAAAGCTTACTCTTCTTGCCAGTGGGTTGAACATACAGTCTGCTGTCGTATTTAGACAACTCTTTCAGGTCCAGCAATAATTGAATAGTTGTGATTCAAATGATTGCTTCTAGTTGTTCTGATCTTATGACAATAGTGGACGGTAGAGTAGAGTTATGAGAACCATCCCCTGCCTGTTCCCCACCGCCCCCCCCCCCAGCTTTGGGGGCATGACGAGTGAAGCCACATGAGCCCAGAGAACAGATGCCCCCTGACCATGCTCTCGGACGGTTGCACCGAGGAGCTCAGGAGTGTCATGCCCGGATGCAGCGGTCATGTTTCTCCCTTGGTGATCATCATGTTCGTTTTAAGGTGTCAGCTTTGCCTGGCCCACAGGCTAGGGGTCTGGGGACCCCAGGGTTTTCACAGAGGACTGCTGGGTGGAGGGGGAGAAAGCTGCTGAGGATCTCCCTGACCCGCGTCCCTCTCACTCTGCTCCCTCCAGGAGTGGCCGGGCAGACCTGGCAGCCGTATACCACGAGCGCATTGATGTGGAAGGCCACCACTACGGCCCCTCATCGCCTCAGCGGAAAGACGCCCTGAAGGCCGTGGACACCGTCTTCAAGTACATGACCAAGTGGATCCAGGTAACTGGTGACAAGGACCGTGAGGCTGAGCTCGCCTCTTGTCAGTTTCTTCCTGCCTCACTGGCTGTCATAAGCCATCAGCGTCCTCCTTCTTGCTGGTACCGGTGGATGAGGCCAGCACCAGGCTGGGATGGGGCTCATTTCTTCACACAACCCCTCCTCAGACACCAGGGGATCCCTTGCTTTACAACCAGCCCAGCAGGACCGAAATGACCGTATTGGCGTCCTACCTGGCTCGTTAGCCAGCACAGTTTTTTACCAAACCTAGTAAGTCTGTGAACCAGGTCCATGCGGTCATGGAGACCAGACCTGGGTTCTGTCCCTGATCCTGCTACCCCCTTGCCTGCTGACCCTCAACAAGGTAAAGCTTTCCTGGGCTTTATTTTCCACGTGTGTGGGATGGGGGATGAGGGAGTGGTAGTCTCCAGCTTACCACACAGGTCTGCTGAAAGAGCCAAAGGAGAGGAGAACAGACAAAGTAGCTTGAAGGGCTCCAGCCTAGGAGGGATGATTTCTAGCACTCCTGGAAAGGGGAGAGTGCTCTCACATTGCCCTCCTCTGGGTGCTTCTACGATGATGTCTAGCCGGTCTCATCAGGGCAGAAGAGGAGATGATTCAGTCTATGAGTGAGGGAGGATCCTTGCCTCCATAACTAGAGTGTACAAGACCTGCCAGAGTGAGCGCGTCTCTGCCCGGTCACTGTCCTGATGGCCTTTGTCCACCCACAGGAGCGGGAGCTTCAGGAGCACCTCAATGTCATCATCTTCTCAGATCATGGGATGACTGACATTTCCTGGATGGACAAAGTGATCGAGCTGAATAAGTACATTAGCCCGAACGACCTGCAGCAAGTGAAGGACCGAGGGCCCGTCGTGAGCCTCTGGCCAGCCCCTGGGAAACACTCTGAGGCAAGAAGCTCCATGATGGGAGGGAGAAGAATGGGGGAGGGTTTGGGAGGGGGAGGGAGTGGAACACGCCCCTTCCCATGGCTCCACACTTGATCTTTGCCCTAGTGTTTCAGCGCTGAAGCAGGGAGCTATGCCGGGAGCTGGGCTGCCCAGGGCACATGACCTACCTTGTGCTCCCTTGACCTCTGCCAGGTTGCCCTCCTCCTCTGTCTGTCTTCTCTTCTCTGAAATGGGCGTGATGGACTCTGCGACGGTGGTAGAAATTAAATGAGATAAAGGATGTGCGGTGCTTGGCATGTTAAGCTCTTAGCCCTTAGTAGGGCTGTGTTCTTATGGGCCGAAATGCGGCACTTCCCAGGCAAACCCCGGGGGAGAGCAGTTGCATGCAGAGAATGCTCTTTGGAACAAAGCTGCCCATCTGATCTGTTTTCATCAGGGAACTGGAGATACGACGGTGGTGAATGAACAGGGGCCGAGGCTGTGCGTGTCATGGGTCAGCTCCTTATCCAAGGGGGCACACTGCTTGGGTGCAAATCCACGCCCGATCACGGACGGGTAACCCACGGCTCCCTGAGCCGGCCCCTCTGCTTCTTCGGAGTCGGCGTGGGTGGCAATGCCATCAGAGCTGCCCTCCTGGGCTGCTAGAAACCCACAGAACTGTGCTGGGCCCGCCTCAAGGACGACACATGTGCCATTTATTACAGTGATCACCATTGCAGGGGGGCATTTCCAAGGGGGTGCTCCCCTTACACACTGCCCTGCTCAGCACTCTGAGATGGCGAGACGTTTCTTACCCTTCTCTCCAAACTATAATTATCTGTAGTACTTGGCAAATCATGTTGAGAAAATAAGGGACAAGCAGCATCTTGGCCCCCTGCTTCACTCCATGCTGCCTTGTCACGTTCTAGGGCAAGCTCTGGGACTTCTGCCTGCTCCCAGAGAACACTTCGTGCTCTGGACCAGGAGGTGGGTCACTTCCTTGGGGGAGGCTCAGACTGCTGCCCGTGGCAGTGCCAACACCAGGGTGCCAGGAACTGGCCTAGGAGCCTGACGCCTCCATCCATCCTCATGGCATGGCTGTAGCTAACGGTGGAAGCCCACTGGTGTGGATGGACACAGCCCACGGGAGGCCAGTGTCTCTCCCCTGGTCCTTTCGGCCTCCTCCTGCCCACTCTCATATCAAAGTCTGAGATCTGTCTGTTTGGGATGGAGCAACACAGTTGCCAACAGTGCCCCTCCTCCCCAGCTTTGTCCCATTTCCTAGGTGGTCGCCCCTTTTTCTCAAGTTCCGTGGTCAGGAAGTGTAGGTGCTGACCATCTGCACAGCAGCTCATGAAATCCCTCAATATGAAGCCAGGAGGAATGCTCTACACATTGGCAGGCCCCACATGGCTTCTTGCAAAGAAGTTGTTTCCTTGGCGAGGAAGATGATCTGTGTCTCCAGCTTGGCGCTCGGGGGGACGGGCTGCCTCCAGGATGCCTGAGCATCAGCAGCTTACGAGCTGGGAAGAGCTTCTTCCAATGCAACGTTCTAGCCAGGCGGCTATGAGCCGCCCGAAGCAGTTGGTGGATTATTCAAGAGTGGGGGCTGTGTTTGGGTGACAGTTCATCATGTGACGGGCACAACAGTTTGTGAGACCCGGTGTGTGTCATCGGATTTTTCACGAATCCAAAATCTTGCTGCAAATGCGTCCCACTTCCCTTAAGAACTACGGATTTTCTCAAGTAGGAAATCATCACTTGTGGGGTCATCAGAAATGCTCTGCTTTAAGCCTCAAGGCTAATTATTCTCCAGATGTGAGCTGAAAAACTCAATTTTATATTCAGCTCCACCCAGAAAGATGGGCCTCATTGGACTAAGAGCCAACATGTCAACATCAGTCCATTGATTTCAATGCCAGTCATAAATATTTAAGTGGCTGGTAGATATTGGAAATATGTGCAGAATTTACACTCTCATCATGAAATTAGCAGTGTAATGAAGGGCAGACAGATTACTAATACTTTTAAGATTCAAGTGCAGATAAGATGTGCTCTAGGTTAAGTCAAAGGACAAATCCCCTTTCTTTGATCTTAGTTACATTTAACATTAGGCAGACCAATTCCTCATTTGCCTTTTTTTTTTTAAGATTTTATTTACTTACTTGACACACAAGAGAGAGATCACAAGTAGGCAGAGAGGCAGGCAGAGAGAGAGGCAGAAGCAGGCTCCCTGCTGAGCAGAGAGCCCGATGCAGGACTGGATCCCAGGACCCTGAGATCATGACCTGAGCTGAACACGAGGCTTAGCCCACTAAGCCACCCAGGCACCCCCTCATTTGCCTTTTAATTTTATTATAGAGCTTTTGACATAGACAAGCTTTTGTAATTTGTTTATTAACTGTTGAGTAGACAAATTATTATAAAATATTGAAAAGTATTAAGTTATCATTTCCATAATTCTCCTTATAGTTTTACTGCATATGTTCTTTAGTTTTATAGTTATTCAAACCTCAATAATAATAACAATAATAATAATAATCCTGTCTGTATTCATCTGCAACTTGCTTCATTCTCTCTTCTCAAACTGAGATCCTGAGATGATGGCGGGTGCCCTGTGTAGCTGTAATCCATCCCTGTTCGTTGCTGTATAGTATTCCCCCAGAGAACCTCATGGAGTCACTTCTCCTTTCCACTGTTGCAGGGCATTTGGGCTGTTCCCATCTGCAGTCTATGTCCCTCTCTGTGTCTCCCGGTGCACAAGTGTGAAGGGTTCTCGCTAGGTCCCTCGTGGCTAACTTGTTAGTTCACAGGATGTATGGATCTTCAGCCTTAAGAGATGAACCCACCTTGTTTTCTGAGACATACAGAAGTTCCTCATTCTTATGTAGTCAAACCTATCAGGTGTTTTGGTCATTTCTGTGATCTGTAAAGTTCTCTCTCTCCCCCACGTGCTGTAAAATTCACATATGGCTAAGAAAGAGAATGCCGAACGGGTGACTCTTGCTCTCTCTGCAGATATATGACAAACTGAGAAGAGTGGAACACATGACCGTCTACGAGAAAGAAGCCATACCGAGCAGGTTCTACTACAAGAAAGGGAAATTTGTCTCCCCTTTGACCTTAGTGGCTGACGAAGGATGGTTCATAACTGAGGTAAATCATAAAATCATGACAATATGTTCATTATACAAATTCTGTTAAACACCCAAAGGTAAATAATTACTTGGCTTTTGCACTTAAAATATTTTGTTTTCACTTAAGTGCCCTTCGTGGCCTTACTCCCATCTTTAGAGGCCCCAAAGCCTTGATGGGGTGACTTTGTAGACCCACAACGGCAGACGTGGGCCCAGAGCCACTGTCCAGACTGCGGCTCCAGACACTACATTTTAACAAACTGCCCTTAACTCAACTACCCAGGCTTACAATGTAACCGATTCAGTTTAAGCGTGACCAAAGCAGTCGCTTCAGGGCAGTGGAAATCCAGGAGATGCTCACCTTTGCTTTCACCTTTAAGAGAAATGTTGGACAAACACAAATGCAGAGATCCAGGTTCCCCAGTTACCCCCCTGGATTTTGCAGAGGAGATTACCTTGCGTTTGGGCTCCAAACCCTCATTGCTTCGCACACGAGAGACTTCAGCAGCTCTAGCCTGCCTGCCTTGATTGCAAGCTCACTGGGCTCTCGGATCAGCCTCTGATTGAGCGGGCTGGTGTGCCCCGCCGTGGCCTTCAGGGAAACCGGGGTCAAGGCCCATCTAGAATCAGTACCCGGAGAGGGCATGGCTTATCCTAGCCAAGAGTTTGGAGACGGCTCACAAACAGACCAGCCTGCAGGGTGAAAGAGAATGGCAGGTATTGGCACCTGGGGGTTGTTGGTCGACACCAGTGAGATCTAAGGCCTAGGACTAGCATTTATCTGCCAGAGAGAGGGCGGCGGTGATCAGCAGAAACAGGGATCAGGCAAATGGATGGAAGTCTAGGGACCTAGGCATGGAAAAATGAGTGTCCCTTGACATGAAATCAGGTCACTGAGGAGGACTGAGTCATTCCTGTGTGCTCGCAAAGAGGAGCTTCTGGTCACCAAGGAAACAGAACAGACCCGGTCAGAGCTGTCAGTCCGCACAGTCCCGAGGCCCAGCGGCGCCCACCGAATCAGCAGACTTTGGTTTCCACACCATGCGAGCGTATATTTCCAGGAAGGTCCCTCTGCCTCCTCAGGTTTCTTTCTTCATTCTAGCACACCGTTTGATGTTTTCCGGGGGTGAGATTATTCTAGGCTCCCAGGATTTTCATGGACAGTGGTTTGCTCACAGCTTTGCACAAACACACGAGCCGTCAATTACGTCACCTGGCTAGGCGTGTACGTGGCTGTATTCCAGAAAGCCAGCTTTCCCAAGTCACTCAACAGGGCTTGCATTTTGAAAGTTTCTCAGTTTAGGAAATTCTGGTGGAATGACTCTGACTTGTTCAAAGCAAACAGATGATGAGGGTCAGTTTGGGTACCTGGCACTCATTTCTTAGCATGATTATGTGCCTCTCCTGTTTCCTTTCTCATATTTAGCTGAAATCAAGTGCACTAAGAAGCTGGTTCATGGTAGGAGGGGCGATTGAGGTGATTTGGAGGGATTTATGGGAAAGCTCTTTTAGATGAGAAGAGTGGCAAAGCCAAAGACACGGCACAACTAATGAGATGCCATCTCCATTCCAATAGGAGAGGCCCCGGAGCCTCCAGTAGGGTAGGATGAGCACCAGGAAAGCTGCTCTAGCTTTGAGTGCTTTCTGAAAGGTTAGAGTCTTAGCAGTAGCATATCTGGCAAGGAGATGCATGTCTTCCAGGGAATGACTAAAACACAGTGGCAGGGAATCTGGAGGTATCAGCAAGATGCTCCTCGTTATCATTCATATACCACTTGAATACACGTGACTTAAATAATGAAAATGTATTACCTTATGTAACTAGAAGTCACTGTTCATCCAGCAGCTCAATCATATAAGTCATATTAAGACCCCGAGTCAGCTCGTCTGCCATTCTTTTGGCTTTCTCTTCAGGGGCACAAGATGGCTGCTGCAGCCCCAAGCATCACATCCCTTCAGGTCATCCCAAATAGGAAAAAAAAGGTATGGCTTCTTCTTGTATGTATTTTAGTTTTATTGGGGAGCAAAAATATAACCCCAGAATTAGAGGCTGATACCGGTTTCATGGGACTCTGACAATTATAAAATTTGAAAAGAATATGTAATTATGAATATAAAATTAGGTGTAGGGGACTCAGAAGAAATGCATGAGAGTGAGAAGCCCTGATGATTAAGCTTCTCTAACTGTACCATTCGTTAATCCACTTCTGCCCAGACCCCAGTAGCAAGTCTCCTCTTAGGTCTCATCCAGAAACAGCAGTTTCTAACAGTTTCTAGCAGTGTGGCTAGAAAATTCCTGCCTCAAGTCCACTGTGGTCCTAAGTTCTAGCACTATGCTGCAATGCGGACCGACTGGGGGCCACGGTCACAAGACATTTAGATATAGAGGCTGTGGAATGAGGCACTCAAGGGCCCTGAAACCTAGATACAAAGAAGAGGAGATGAGAGGAGAACGAGGGCAAACGTGCTGGCTAGCTGGCGGCAGCCCACTCACAGAACCCAGTGACAGAGCTGATGGGGCCTCATTGCTGCCTCCCCTACCTCCCAGCACCCCTCCCCTCTGCACTGAGGGTCCACGTACCTGCTCTTCTGCAGGCAGCCTGCCGACCAGTGTTTCTTCTGAAAGCCAGCCCATACCGTATCATATACTATGTTACCTTATATGACTTTGGTAATTAAACAATACACGTGCATATGATTGTGTGAATCAGAACTAAGTCAGGGGGCTACCCAGTTAACTCTATGGCTTCAGAAGCAGGGGAGAAGCCACGAGAACAGAAAGGAAGAATGCCAAACAGCTGACGATTACTTGAAAAGCTTTTAAAAATATATATAATTATTTCAAAAAGGAAATTTGGAGTGATTTTTAAAATATTTGAAGCAGAAAGTGTTTTTGGTTTTAAAGAAAGAAACCAGAAGGAAGATCAGTACAATGTGAAAAAATAAGATTCTGAAAAATTTAGTGTTGACCCATTAAATATCGGAACTAGCAATGTTATCTCTTCCCGCCTTAATTACTGACGGTGTTATAGAACAAATCTTTATTGATCATGCCTGGTTCATTAGAAACTTTACAATGACTCCCTCCCCACAGTTTCAATGACTTGAACATAAAGTCATTTTCCCTTCTGCAGGTAACAAATCCAATAGGAAAAATTTCTTCTTAAAATTTTGGTCAATGACAACAATAACAGCTATTTTGAATAAATCCCCCCCCCCTTACTGTTTCTGTTCCTTTCAGTGACTCTGCATTGAGGATATTGTTAGTCCTGAAAGTAGCACACCGCAACATAACATGGAACACAAATATGGTTCTGAGCTTCCCAGCAGCCAGTTCCAAAAGGGAAGCACAATCAGTTACATTAATGTAACCTAGAGGGTCTGTCACATAAAAACACAAATGTTTCTCTGAAGAATCCTGGTTGTCCCTGAGTCCCAAGAGAGGTTAGCTGTCTTTCAGTCACTCCTTTTTGTATCTTAGTTTCCTAGACTGAATGAATACCTTTATCCTTTGATTCCTATCCTTGAATTCATAGACTTTTTTTTCAAGACTCACAGGTAAAAATTATAATTTTAGATTGTACCTTGATAGAACATGGGGTTTTATCTCCTTGTCTTCTGAAAAATCCTAGAGACAAATGTCCATTTCTTTATTGTTGCCTTGGTCTTTTTCTTTTACATCTTTCTGTTGGTCATTATACTTACATGACACAGAAAATCGAGAACCCCGTTCGCCATCGTTGCTCCTGCTTGGTGCTGGGCACTCTGTCTCCCCCATGGCTATGTGCAGAGTCTCTCCCCAGCGGTAGAAGAAGGCTGTGTTTTGCTCCACGGCCTGCACAGCAGCGCACAACACATGTGAGGTTGTGTCTGTGCTGGACCGTACTTGGGGCCTGCAGGAGGGGCCGACTTCTCAGGCCTGAAAGCAATCTCTCCGGGTCTGGATGTGGATGGCCGAGGCTTGCTTTCTGAGTTAGATGTGATTAGAAACACAGCTGAGTCTGGACAAATTGGCGCTGGTTGGGGCCAACAAAGAATCCCATCTCCCTTTCCTTTCCCCCTGCCGCCACCATTCAGCAACAAGCAGGATTCGGCTTCCTTGGCAGTGATGCGGTTCCCATCTAAACACCAACTTTTTGCTCCCGCCTTACATTTTGCAGACTCTAAGCCTTGCTGCTCTACCGGGAACACTTAATTGAGTTCATTTTTTTTTTTTTAAACGGCCCCTAAGAGAGCTGCCCCCTAAAAAGATAAAGACAAGGAAGCAGGTTGAGCCGGTCACCCGGAATCGCACAGTTCCCCCCTGGCTGTTGTTGCTGCCGCAGGAAAGCCGCTTGGGCCAGTGGCTCCCGACAGCTTGCTTCTGCTCCCGGGCCCTTTAGTGTGTGGACTGGCTTGCCACCCACCGCCAGCCTCGGCCCTGGCGCTTCCCCTGCAAGGGCGATCTGAGGCATCCCTGTTCCCAGAGGAAGGACCAAACACGAAAGGTGGGAGCACCCAGGCCACCCATCTAGGTCAAGCCCTGGCCTGGCTCACCCGCCAGGCTCCTTTCTTCAAAACGGCTGCCCCCACCCTCCCTGTCTCCCTGAGACCTGGTCCCTGTCCTATGGGAACCTCTTTGCTTGTGCTTGCCAAGGGTCAAAGGCCACACCCTTCACCAGCGACCCCACTCCCCTGTCCTCTCCGGAGATTTCCCTCACCCCTGCTTTACCCCCTCCCTCCTCCAGGGGCATCTGCAGTAGGGCTGGAAGGGCCCTATGTGTCCTCGGCACACGGGATGGTCAAGGACAACACAAGGAAATGCAAAGGGGGCAAAAGCTAGGGGTGGTTTCCGCCAAACTCAAGTGCATTCTTCATCCCGCATTCCATCCTGCATCTATAGGCAGCAGCCCCCGCCACGCACCCCTGCTATGCGGAAGCAGAGTGTCCCTCCGAAACCCTTCCTAGGTGACCGGCGCAGAGCCAAGACAGTTACCATTACTTCATATGGAAGAAATTTTTGAGCGTTCCCAGACCCAGAAAATCACCTCTTAGGCTTTTTGGATACCTTAGGTCTCTATCTTGCTATGGACGCACAAAATAAATCGAGATAAAGCACAGATGCTCACAGACACAGTTAGAGGCTCTGGTGGCTTCCTGCCGAATGTGGTTTCCAGGGAAGGAGCTGGTCGGTGCCCGCCCCCCCAGCCCCTCACCCCACCGCTGCTTGGCTGCACGAGGTCCCTATGAAAACCCAAAGTTGAACACCATTTTTGCGTTTCACTTTTGTCGTAGAAGCGAAAACCCTCCTCGGATTTCTTTCGGTTAGCTACCGATATAGCTCTTTGGTAAAAGCAAAGTGGCCTCACTCAAACTTTCAAAAAGCTGGGGGTACCTGTACCTAAAAAACAAATCAGCCTGTACTCAGCGGGCTCTGGTACCATCAGTCAGAACCCTGGGGGTGCCCTTTCCTCCTCGACTCCCACCTGTCCTTTAGCCCAGCTCAAACACCATCTCTCCCAAGAAACACCCCGCTCTCCCTTAATTTCCTCCATCCTGGAATTCCCACGAAAGCCGGAATCACTCCCCTGCCGGCTGCATTTGTCCATCTGCCCTTGAACCCCTCCTTCCTGGGCTGGAAACCCCTTGCAGGCAGCCCCGTGGCGTCTCCGCCTTCGTTTTCCTCCGTGGAACCTGGCACATGGCAGAGGCTCAGTGCATGTTTGTGGAATGTAAATTACTAAATGAATCAATACATATTAAGGCGGTTGATTCCGGGTTACTCTTCCCAGGCCGTTCGTTTTGTATCTGTAAATCAGTAACCAAATAAGCAGAGAGGTCCGCTGGGTCAGGAAGGCATTTCTTGGGCTCATTATCAGTAGCCCGAGAAGAGATTTCAGCAGGGGGAAGGTGTTCAAACCTGTGATGGCAAGTCTTCTAGCTTCTGCGAGCCTACAGCTGGAGCCCAGGTGTGGGACACACCAGCTCTGGCCAGTACCCCTCCCCGCTGCTAAGTCCCATAGCCTCTCCTAGACGGCGTCCCCCTCTTGCCACAGTGCTCAGAAAGCGGGGATGGTGCCCCAGCCTGGTGAAGGATTATGAAACATGGTGCTCGCTGTTGATCTTCCGGACTCTTGTCTGAGAGAAATGCAGCGAAGCCTGACCCAAGCTTCTCAGGGAGGCCAATATTTGTCTCCAGCAGCAAGATTTATTTTGAAAACTGGCAAAGGATATGAAATGCCAGGCTCAATTCTAAGGCCTGGGGTTGAGTGGCAGTTAGGCGTGGACCCAAAATATTTGGGGAAATCAAGACAATCTGGAAAACGCAGCTTCTGAGTGTTAGTGGCAGCCAGAGTGGTGCTGTCCAGGCCCAATGAACTGAGCTTCAGGAAGTCGGATGTCAAGTGCTGGGAGCTGCTGACTTTTTGGGGGTGATTAGGGTTGTCTGGGAGCACATGCTCCTCACCCTTGGCATACTTCAGTAAACACAATCCTGGGGGACAAGGTGGGGGAAAAAAGGGAGCCCAATCCACGCAGTGCTCTCTAGCCCTTCACTGAAGCTGCTTTTGCTCTTGGGCATTTTCTGTTCAGAGCGTTGGGCGGCTCAGAGCCGCCGGGGCTTTCCAGGGTCAGACCAGGGCCGAGGCCCGAGCAGCTAGGTGCTGTGTTAGAAAGGCAGCCTCCTAAGACACAGAGACACTGTTAGAGAGACATCTCTTAGCCCGGAGTGTTCCCCACCACCATTCCCACGGGGGTCCAAGGACCCACGGCAACAGGAAGCGGCTCGGGGGAGCAACCGGTCTGTGATAGAAACTGTTGCTCAAACTTAACCCTCCCAGTGAAACCACCAGAGCCAGCCAGACTGTCATCACTGCCACCGAGTTTGAACTGAAGCCACCGTCGACTTGATGGTGTCGGGCGCCTCTTTCAGTCTGAGGTGATGTCAGAAGCTTATATTGTATTTTCCAGGACCTGTGAGGTTTCTCTTCTAACCATGTCCTAGGAGGATAAAGTAGATTTCATTTTAGATAGGTGTTCTGTTTTATTTATTTTAATCTGACCAGATTTCCCCTGAGTTCCCCAGAGCCCTGGAGATTCGGGGAGAGGCCTCATCAAGAGAGGGAGGGGACAGACTTTAGTGCCCGACCCCACTTCCCGGGAAGATTCGTACAGTTAGTGGTTGGAAAGAGCGGTGGTGGTTTATATCCAATATAAATAAGAAGTGTCCTTAGGAAAGGACAGATAATTTAACATAGCACAGGATGGGTGCCTGGTGAGTGGTTTCCAGGGGTTTCCAGGCCTGACTCTGCATCCTGATCAGCTGGGGAGAGGTGATTAAACAGAGAGATTCCCTGGCTCCTCCTGACCTACTGAATCAGATGCAGGATAAGCTCAGGACAGTGTCTGCACGGCCTGGCTTGGGATCCAGCGGTGCAGACAGTGAGCGCCCCGGGTCTCAAGGCAGGCCTGCTCCCAGTGGGGAAGACTGGGCCGGAAGTGAAATGGAACAGGAGGCACCAGACCAAGCCCTCCACAGCTCCGCCGGCCGGGGGGGATATCCACGCAGGTTGGATTTCCGCATCCTCAGCCGCCCCAGACAGAGTCATTTTGGGGTGCAGAGCAAGAGCTGGAGCCCAGATGTTGTCCCGGCAGCCAGCAGCCCTCCCCTCTCCTCGGGAGTATTTTTGTCTGCAGCTTAGCAACCATTTTCTGATCTACACTGAGGGGAAATCGGAAGGAGGAGGCAGGAGCTATATGTGCTAATGTAGCCCCAGAATGCAATAATGAAAAAAAAATGAGATTTTACAGGAACCAGCGACACGGATTGTTCAAGCTGCTCTTGCTTTTTCTTGTCCTTCTATCCCTCCTTCTGCCGTTACCCTTACTCCCATCCCTACCCCCATAACTGACCGCGCTCCCTGTACCTCTCAGCTCAGCACCGTAAAGGACTGAATCCGCCATAAAATGGCGAATTCAGAGATGCCTCCAGGCGGTGTTGAACAAACTTCATTAACTGGTTTGCTGATTTGGGAGTAAACAGTGAATGTGACTTTTTTTTTTTTCTTTTTTAATTCTAAGGACGATTGAGACAAAGATCTAGGCTGGAAACAGTAACTCGTTTCTCATAAAGATGTCCCTGGCTTACATGGAAATGCCTACCCTCAGCTTCCTTGAATCCGGGAAGCAGGCACCGAGATCGAAGAACACAAGTGTATAAACAGAATAACCCTTTCTCACAGTGTTTCCTCTTGTGGAGCTCTTTCTGGTTCTTTCCTGTTAGAAATGATTAATTAATTCAGTAGCTCATCGAAGGAAGGTCCCAGCACCGCTCCCTACCTGGGTATAGAGGAAGGGTCCTGGAAAGCTCTGGAACATGCTGAACAAATTACACTTGGTGAAGATTTTATTTAAATTTCCAAGATAGCGTTCACTGGAGAGTAGCCAGCATGTCCTGGTTTTCCCTGGAACTGTCCTGAAGTCTTGTGTCGTGGCAGCCCCTCAGTCCTGGGCAGAGTGCGATGGTTGGTCACGCTGCTGACTGGCACGACCTCAGGCAGGCACTGGAGTGGAGAACTCCAGGTCCTCTCTCCTCCTCAGGCCTGCCAAAGTTTCTCTGCCCTGGCTGCTTCCTTCTCATGCTTCTCCCGTACGAGGTGGACCAAGCTGTCCCTGCCTGGCCTGGCCTTCCCCTCCAGCCAGGGCTCCCAGAGGTCCATTGCTGGGGACGCCTCGGGACCTGCCCACTCTGTTGGAGCCATCTGGGTGGATTCTCACAGTGGGTCCCCCCACTATGCAGGCTCGTCCTTCCCATGGACAGTGATTCCCACCACAGGCCTCCCCAGGGCCTCATGGTACCTCACCGCCTGTCCCAGCCAGCTCAGGAATCAATACACAGAGGCTGTAACCCCTCGTCTTTCCTCGCTAAAGATAAACTCTTCCAGGGGAAGGAATGCCTTTCTCCTCTGTGCCTCTCAGCCAAAAGCCTAGCAGAGAGCCCAACAGATTCAGAGCTCAGTGCATCTGCTGAGCTTTGGAACAAAACGGACAGGCTTAGATCCCTGCCTTCTCCCATGGGAAGATAAGGACATCTCCCACCCCTGTTGGGGATCCTCTCCCCAACAAGACCCTGTTCCTTTTAGATTCCCCCTTCACCTATTCATGATGGGGAAACCCCTTCCGGGGGGGGGGGCTTATTTGGGCCTTCTATGACACGCTGCAGGAGGACCCGGTGTTTCCTGGGAACTGGCTGTGAACCCCACCATGAGCCCAGTTTTCTTAGTGGCCCCAACATAGGAGCACTGCCTTCCCCTCTTCCCCATGGACACACACACACACACACACAACATCACTCTTCTACCCCTGTCTCAGCTTGACCAAATCTGGAAGGGTCTGGGCACCTCCACGGACATCACTAGGTGGTTGTCTGTGGCTGGTCCCTGGGCCTGTGAAGAGTCGGGCTGGGGTTAGATCTCCTCACCCGGCAGCTGGACGCTCCACAGCCTGAGGATTTCTACTCTGGAGGCTGAGCGACCTGGGACACACATTCATCAGCAGGACCTCACCTGTAGGCATCTAGGGTGTCAATATGGGGTTACACAACAAAAACAGGGGAAGCCACTAGGAAAGGAAAGGGAGAAAATCGTCCTCATGCCATTTTGAAGTTAAGGCTGCACACGTAATGTCACGCATTCAGTCATTTCCGGGATACGCTTAGCTTGTCCCATAAGCCGCCGGATCCTTATTCCTTTTAAAATCAGTAAGAGCAGTTGTTTGACTGGAGCAACTTGTCAGTTTAATTAAAAGGGACGCTTTCACCTGCCATCAGACAAAGCCCCGGGTACCTTCAGGCTGAGGTACTCAAGGCCGTATGTTTGTATTCGTGGAACTCGGACTGGAATTCATAAATCAGGTATAATCCGTCTTCGTCTCCCTTTCATCTGTCCCTTTGTCATGGGGCACATGTGTCCTGTGGGGGTCACAGTTGGTGAGGTCATTAGTAAGAGAATGTTCTATCTGGTGCTGCAGGAATCAGTGCCCGGGAGCCCGACGGGGGAAGCAACACCTCCAATTAGCCAACAAAGCTAAATTGGGATGTGTTGTGATCATCACCGTAGACAAAGAACAAAAATGGCATAACAGGTTAGAAATGCAGTAAGTTAATGCAAATGTTCCCATGGAAAAATACAAGCTACAGCTGGAGAAGGAGGGACAGGGATGATGGAAATTCAGGAAACGGAGAGTCAGTGAAATAGTGTGATTTGGAAAGCAAGGGAGCGATTTATGGGGTGAGACAGGATGGGTGTGCAATGCAGTATGACAGCTAACTAAGCAAAGGGGACTTCAGGCCCCACAACCCTCACTGCCCCCCTGTACGGGACCAGCGTACCTCACCCCACAGCCAGCGGCATCTGGTGACCATCCCACAGCCATTTACTGAGCATCTACTCTGTGCCGGGCACATGGCGCACAGTTCTGTCCTCCTCCAGAAACTCTGGGAGGCAGGTATGACCACACCCAGCGGGGACACTGAAGCTCCGAGAAGTATCTTGCCAAGGATCCGAGCCAGCTTGCGGAACCAGAAAGCGACAAAGTGGAATCCAACTTTAAAACCTTTTTTCTATACACTGGAGAACTGGCCACACTCCTTGGTGAGTAAAGAGGCAAGGTCACAGGCAGTGACCTCTGGCCATGGGGCCGTGGACGGTGCATGAAGACCAGGAGACAGCCCACCTGGGTTCCAATCCCGGTCCTGCCTCTCAACAGCTGTGTGACTTTAAGAGGGTCCCTTAACCTCTCTGGGCCTCAGTTCCTTCAGCTGTGCAGTGGGGAGGTCATCCACCGTCAGCACAGGCTCTCGGCGGACTAAATCGGTGGTACTATGATACGTCTTATGAGCCGACCTGTGAATTCCTGGGACTGGGGCTTCCCTGTGTTGGTCACGGCCAGTCAGTTCTACTTCTGCATCTGAAGGGTTTGTGATCTCAGACCCTGCTCAGCAGAGGTGCCCGGGACGTCAGGCACCGATGTAGTCTGTGGGGAAGGGCGAGGGGCGTGTCCAGCTGGCAGCGGCCCCCTCAGGACCCACGGCTGTCGCACAAGCCAGCATCTGCCATCTAAGGGAATTGAGTTCTGAAAGAAAGAGGGTGACAGGGAAGTGATGGTTCCAGACCCCACCCCAAATGGAGGCCGTGGGAGGAAATGAAGGTGTGAACAGCCTGGGTAAGAGGAACAGCCAGGCCGTCTTCGCACGTTCGACTGAATGGAGGGGAGGAAACTAACCATACCCAGTTGCTCTTGAGGGTGAGGCTCGAGAAGGGGAAAGATGGCGGTGGGATGCGGCGGTGGAAAGGGCTCGGGCTTTGACGGCTTTGCTAGAAGGACAAGGTGATTCAGTTCGACACTGTGTTTTCCAACAACTCTCCGACAGCAGTCGGTGTCCTGCCGTTCAGTCCCAAGCCCCGAGCTGGAGCAGCCCTTCGCGTTAGGGGACTCTGTCCCACCTGACTGTCCCCACTGCCGCCACCGGCCCCGGGTCCTGCGTCCCCAGGCTACCCACACTGGTGTCTGGCCTGGCTACAGATTGGAGGATTCTCACAACCCTTTTCGGGTTCGATAAATGACCAGAATGGATCACAGAGCTCAGAAATGTGCTCTGTTTATGACTAATTTTCTTACAGAGGCTACGACTCAGAGAGGCGTAGAGCAAAGGACGGCGGGTGAGGGGCTCGGAGCCTCCAGGCTGTCTCTGGGGTCACTGCCCTCCAAGCACATGGGTTTGTCCATCCATCTCTGAACCACGTTGCTCCAGGGTTTTTACGCGGGTTCCACTGCATAGGCACAGGAGACTCTGTCCTTGGCCACAAGACTGAACATAGTCTTAGAGGTCAGAGGACGTCCCCATCTCGCGGTTGGTCCCTCCAGTGACCTCCTGAAGCTCGGCAGCCCCCCACCCATCAGTGATCCCATTAAACGACACTCAGGTATGGGAGAAAGGGGTTCATTATGAATAACAAAAACCAACCCCATCACTCCGGAAATTCCACGCGTTTTAGGAGCTCTGGGCGTGGAACCTGGGACAAAGGCCAAATATGCTTTTCTCTACACCACGGATACACTTGAACATCCCTTCTGTCTCTCACGTGATATATTTAGTGGCTTTCAAACGGTACGAGGTACCGTCCTGCTCAGTGTAAGAAAATACATCCATAGCTAGAGCTCTCTGGCAATTTCGTGGGCTGCCTCCCAAGGTCTGTGCTACCTGGACGGAGTAGGACGTGATCTGGGGCTGGGGGACCCCAGCGGCGAGTGCTGAGAAGGAAATCCCACGGTGGGTGGTAGTTTGCGCCCAATGCTCACTTAGTCAAGATGGTTGGGACACAGTGTAATGTGACCACTCTCTTGGTTTCAGAATCGAGACTCACTTCCTTTTTGGATGAACAGCACCGGCAAGAGGGAAGGCTGGCAGCACGGTTGGCATGGCTACGACAACGAGCTCATGGACATGAGGGGCATCTTCCTGGCCTTTGGCCCCGGTAGGCAAGACATGACCATATGCTTTGTCCTCCATTCCCAAGGAAGCGGTCCCCGGGAGGGGCTGACAGCACTAGTAGAGTCTCAAATGATCTCTTTACGGACCCTCTTTATGAGCAAAGCTGAGGAAATCCAGCTGGTCTCCACAAAACATCTTTGGCTGGCTGGCTTTCAGGGGCTTCTTAGGCTTGGCAAAAGCGGCCAAATACTTTTCATTGTAAATCTCAAATCTTGAGTGCGGTGAAGAAAATGTATTCCACATGTTTGTGATTCATTTTTTACTTAATTCATCAAAATGTTATTCCACAGCTCGCTGATGTCCAGGAAAGCTTATCAGACACCAGGTTGCCGACAGCTGTGAGTCTGAGTGGACGTGATCACGTCACAGGGTCTGACTCCTCCGCAGGTCCTCCCTGTCTAGAGTACCCAGGCCTGTGAGGGTGGGTCATTCGGTTTAGGGCCCAACCAGAAGCTGGGATGTGCTCAAGACCAGGCTAGGAAATGACCTTGAGATGGACTTTGAATGAGCCAGAAGGCCTAGGGACATCTTGGATGAAAGCAAATTTACTCTGCCTTCCTTGACCACATAAATTTCTAAGGCTGGAATGGGGGGGGGGGGGAGGGTCTGTTTAGTCATTTGCTTTAACTGACAGAGGACTGTGAATGCACATTGTGGATACGTTTATCAAATACTCTGGAGACCATACTCTGACCCAAACACCCCTTTCGTTCTTAAAAAAAAAAAAAAAAAAGCGGAGGTGAGAGAGGCATTCAGTAGCCATCAACCCTCAGTTGGCGGGCTCATAAGCTAGTCTCCTGTCTCACTACTGTCCACTGTCCGTATTAGATGTAGTAACTTACCCTGACGTCCGTATTCCAAATGCTGTTTTCTGGACATAGATCACAATGTTTCAGCCCATGACAGTCCGTGCTTCCCTTTCCAAGTATAGATTAGAAATCATGCCTAGAAGGTCTGCTCTTCCTCTTGATGTAGCAAGACAAAGATCTATGTTGACCCCTCTCATTCCATCTGCCTTGGGTCACTCCACTTACCACAAAATAGCTGCCGAGAACCACTGGGTGTCCATTTCTCTGTGCTCCTTGGGAGCCCCTGGCCTCCTGAGCCTAGGGATCACATTAGTCCAGATCCTCTCCCATATGTGGTATGAGTTTCCAAGTCCTGAAGCAAGCATCAGTACCAGTAGCAGCAAACATTTTACAGAGTGCTAACTGGGTTCACAACATTGGCCTAAGAGAGTTCAGAGGATGTCCAGGCACACGGCCATGAACCAGTGAGAGTTAGCAGGAGCTCCCTGTCAACCACGCCTCAGGTCGGATTAACCTCTTATACTGCATTCAACACGAGTTCACCAAAGCTCAAAAACATAATGAATGAGGGAGGGAGCCTCAAGGACATTGTTGAGGTCAACCGTTCGATGGATTAGGCTGGAGACTTTCCAGGGCCGAGGCCTTTAAATGGGAGAACATTTAGCATCAGGGCTTCCATTCAGAAGCATCACTCTCTCCTTCCTTAGAAGAGAGAAGTAAGATCGTGAATGCAAACCAGTTGTCAGCAGAAGGAGGGTTTATGAACTACAGTCTCAGGCATAGAGCAAATCTAGCCTCAAACCAAGGTTTTAAAACAAAGTATCCAAAGCTACTTGAGCTTAAAGTTAAATTCAGAGGGGCAAGTTTGTCCTTCCACAAAAGCCTCCATCATAGGCTCCTATAAAACCAAAAGCTGAAGCCTTTTACAGACAGAGAGATGACCCCTGATGGAAATGGACTGGGCCCATCACAAAAATGCTTCCAGGCAGATACCGCCTTGAGAGCCTCCCTCAGACCATCACGTTTCTGGCTCCAGCTCTCATGAAAGATTGAACGGCTTTACACACTGACTGTTTACTCTGAAGAACATTTAAGAGTGAGGCCTTTAACAGCTATCTAGCTGCACTTTGAGATAAAGGTACATCCTTCCTGATTAATTGTATGCGCTTCTCGCTCAGGGAGGAAGCTGGGCATCATTACGGCTGCTCAGATACAGCTTAGAAGTCAGTAAGTCTGGTCCGGCAGAAAGAAAAGGAAATCATTCTGGAAGATAGTCTTTCTCTGGTTAATCCCAGTTTCTAATTTGAACCACCTAATCTCGCCCCAGAGAACTCCACATTTCAAGATAAGAAGGCAGGAGTGTGGGTCGGTGAGCTGCCTGTGAGCTAGCAAGCCTTACCTGGAAAGCAGCCCAAGGTGGCCAGGCATGGCGTGGAGCTGTAGAACCTTCTCTCTTTATGAGCAACAGTTTCAATATCTGGAACATTTAAATTCATGGAGATAACCTGGATTGCCAATCCAGATTCAACATGCCACCTTGAGTTAGTAGAGCTTGGCCAGGTCCTCCCCAGCTGGATCTGGTATTGTTCTGCTATTAAGGAATTTTCTAAAAGCCTTCTTTCTAGCCTGGATCCTCTAGTCATTGGGCCCAAAGTCCCAGCACGGCAGCATAGGAATTCATGAACCAGATGGAACTGGGTGGCGGGTGGGGGGGGGGGGGGGGGGGCGGCAATTCTCCTTCTTGCTTACATGCAGAGGATTTAACTTTGTACTTTCAATGTAAAATGTTTTCTAATAATTTTATTGTCAATTAATCTATTTTTCCTGCTGAGTGTTAAAGACACGGGCATTTGGAAGGCTGGGAAAGGACATGTTGGGTTTACTGTTGTCCGCCACCCCCACATCATCCCCACCCACACACGTGACAAGGACATGGCCACCATGTGGTGGGGCGGTGTGGTCATCGCGCCCAGGTCCGTGGCAAGTCACAAGGAGGGAGAGAAGTTGCTGCCACATGGCGGGGACAAGCTTTCCATTGATTTTTCATACTGCAGACGATTCTTCTCTGGGGACGTGTCACCACTGTCCTCACCTCGTTGCAATCACCTTGATATTGAGAAGGGCTGGGATTCTGGGGCAGTCCTAAATCTCCTCTCCATGCAGGTTCTGCATTTTGACCAGTTTTTACCATGAGGTGATGCTGCCTTATCCGTTATCCTTCCTGCCCCCAAATAAAGTGAATCCTCCAAATAATTTGTAGGGTGAATCTTTCCAGTCCATAGTCTGCCCTTGTGGGGTGTTTATTCTACACACTTACTACTAAGAATAGCTACCGCTCACCGAGCAGAGGCACTGTGCCTGGAACTGTGGTTTAGGTACCCTTCCTATGCCCATGTCCTGGGCTTACTAAGTGGCTATGGGCTGGCTGCAGAACCTATTAACTTCTTATGCTAGAGTCAACATTACTTCTCCAAAGTGAGCAAAACCCATCACTTGGAAAGTGGGCCCGGGGTTGAACATGCTCTGTGGGCAAGTTTTCTGAATAGGACTTCTGTGCTTGTGATTTCAGGGTTAATATAAGAGCAGGGTTTGGTGTTGGCACTTCGGGACTCTGTTGCCGTTGGTGTTTGTTTGCCTTTGAAAGAAAGGGCCTGTGATCGTTTGAGCAGAGCAATTATAAAGGATTATCTTCTAAGGTAGACAACGTGGCTGTACAGCCCCCCAAACCACCCATTTCCTTTCAAAGTCTTACATGGACAGAAAGCGCTAGCAGAGACCTTCATGGATGGATAAAGTCTCCTTCTAGAATTCAGTCTCAATCTAGCTCCGGTTTGGGGCCCAAAAGAGAAACTGCTGTGTACACTACTAACTTCTTACACTCACTCTCTGAACAGACACAGACTTGGCTTTCAGCCTCATCTTTCCTCCTGTGGAGAAGGAGAAGGTGCGCTCTGTCTGCAATCCCTCCGCACTCACGAGGCTGTGAATGGCTGCCCCTACCTTCTAGAACCCCGCGTCACCGCTGGAGTCTGGGGCAGCCGCTGGGTGGAAGCAAGCACAGCACTCCTCCCCCCACCCGAGGAGCTCTCGGCACCCTCACCTGGGTCCCCAACTCCAATACCAGTTTGCTCATTTTCCCCTCGGCTCAGTTGTTTTAGCTGCCAGTGAAAGGCTCCCAAGGAATGTTCCGTTGATTCTCCAAACATATTTAAGAAACCGTTGCTGTTGTTTCTGAGGTGGCCAGAACTGAGGAAACCATACAGGTTCACATTCCACGAAGCCCTGAGACCTCGATGTGGCAGGAAAATGAAGGAACATTCTTCAGTGGCTCAGGGGCCCCCTGGCCATCCAGCTGCTGCTAGATAGAAGTTCTGGAAGAGAAGCATGTGTGTAATTGGGTTTGGGGGGCTCAGCAAGACAGTCAGCCCTCTGTGACCACACCTGCTCTCCAGGGCTCGGCAGAAATGAGCAGCAAACATGGAGATGCCCTTCCGCCTCTCCAGGATAGCTCTGTTGTCAGGAAGGGCCCGCAGTTATGCACAAAGACGGTCTGCTGACTTGTCTTTCTAAAGAAACTCTCTCCCTGAGCCCTAGAGAACAGCTTCCTTTTGTAAGCTATACCCCTTCCAGATACCCTTCCAAGTTCACAGGGACTCGGCCACGCCCCATGGACGGAGCTGATCTCCAGTCCCAAAGCTGCCTGGAGCCCGAGTATAATTCTCCGTGTTGCGACTTGGCACCTTTCTGCCCTGGGCATGGCTGTGACTACTTGTTTGCTTGCCTTTCCCTTTCAGATTTCAAATCCAACTTCAGAGCTGCTCCAATCAGATCCGTGGATGTCTACAATGTCATGTGCAACGTGGCGGGCGTCACTCCCCTGCCCAACAATGGCTCCTGGTCCAGGGTGATGTGCATGCTGAAGGACCAGGCCAGCTCGGCTCTGTCTGTCCGGCTGAACGGCTGGGTTCTGGTCTCAATTCTCCTCCTACTGCTCGTATAGATGCTGCTATTGTTGTCCCCAAATGTTCAGCCAAGGGTGCCTCCACGGTGGGGTGGCTTTCATTTTCTATTTGAATAATAGCTTCATTAACACAATCAAGGCCACAAAAATTGTAAATATACTGTTCTTGGATGATTCCATACATAAAAGTCCTTACTTCTTAAAACAAACAAACAAACACCAAAAACCCCCAGCTTTATTTCTTCTGGAGGTAAGGAGAATCCAGCTTTTCGTTGATTCAACTCCATGTCATCTTCTGCATCGTCCTCATGCGGTTACTCAGCCGAGCTATCTGAGTAGGAGCCTACCCGTGGGGCAAGCAGACGTCGAGTGGATAGTGCATGGAGTCTCTGTCCTGCTTTACACAAAGCAGGCCCTTGTCTGTGTCCACCCCACACCCAGGAGCCATCCTTGGGGTCTAGAGCTGCAATCCTGCACTACTCCTTCCATCCCAGAAAAACGAAGTCCGCATAAAAGCAATAGCTGTCTTCTGTTTCTGGCCCAGCTCATGGACTTGTGTTTTTTGGGGGGTGGGTTATTTGTTTGTTTGTTTGTTTTTCATTTTATACCAAGTCCCAGAAAGGGCATATCTTAGCTTGGATCACCAATCAAAAGTACGAAGGGCTGAAGAACTCATAGAACAAGGTGGAAGATGTAGGTGCCCTCCCACAGTCTGGAGTGCACAAAGATGTCTCCCTTGGCTTGAGGAGCAGAAAAGCTTGCAGCAGACCCAGGCTTCTGTGAGGCTCAGTCTGTCCCAACATGGAGCCTTGCACAGGGCGGGCCCTGCATGGCTTTGGATCCCCAGACAGAGTGTAGGCTACTGCAATACCTGACCTATCATTACACATCTCGCTGATGATTCGTGGATATGTTTGCAGAAATCTCGGTTCACTGCTTGGAATGGTGGCACGGTAAGCCAAAGTTCTAGGCACCAGTAGTCTGGAGCAAGGCTCGTGGAATACCACCAGCAAAGTGTGTCCCGAGGGACCCAGAAGCCCAAGGGAAATGGTGGAGATTGGGGTGGGATGGGGAATGGAGAGAACGCGGTGGAACTGAATCCCAGTCACTAACCAATTAGCCATTTGATTCGGAAACAGCTTGGTCAGAGTGCCACCTGAGGGACCTAAGTTCTTAGGAAACCCCGTAAGAAGACCCACTGAGCCTGAGTTGAAATGTTTTCAGCTTAGTGATCTAGAGTTGCTGTAGGAAATCTTGCTGTGAGATGAAGGGTAATTGCATTTAAATGATCAGAGTCACATAGACCTACCATAGTGTTAACAGTGAGTTTACATTAAATGGGGACACATCTGCAAAAGTCAAGAGACTCTCCATCAGGGAGAGACAACCCAACAGGTCTCCCCAGAATGATGAAACCCTATTACAGTGTTTGCCTTGAAAAATGAGCTTCAAGACTCACCCTGATTCGAGAAGGGTGGGAACATCTCTGTGCCTTGAATCATGACAAAAGATAGCTACTTAACAAATACATATAGCACATCTGTCGTCACAAAAGATTTTTAGGGATTTAGGTAATGTGTTTTAGAAGTGCCAGCAAACCATCAAATCAATTAGAAGGAGGACAAGTCGGCCTTTGTTATTTGGCTGAAAGCAAACTGGTGCTCCCAGAACATCGGGCAGTGGTGTTGAAACAGGCATCCATTGTTCAAAATGCCCTTTGTCTGGAAAACGAATCCAGTGGAGCCCGCCTTCCTCCCTTGTGAACGAAGGATGGCATAGAGATACCCAAGCGATTCAGTTAAAATGGGATCATGAAAATCAAGGGAGTACAAATAGGCACACCATCTTACCCTTGTGTTTCCAGCTCTGTTCTATCATTTTCCCTTCACTCATCCCTGAAGACTTCAAGTGGCATAGTAAAATCTCAGATATTTGTCTTACAGAGTTTAGCTAGTAAATAATCCGAAATAGATGAACGAGAGTAAGGTACTTTTGGAATCATAAATACTGGTAAATAGTAAAGAAAATGCAGACACTAAATGGAGAAAGAAACTTTTCCCTAAAATAATGCCTACATTTTAGTGGCTTAATTATTTGGCTAGAATTTTTTCCCCTTTGATTTTTATTTTAAAGTTACATTATTTTCCTCAGGAAAATTTCCTCTAAATGTGTTCTGTTCCTTTCGAGTAAAATCTCGTACATATAGACACCTCTTCTGGAGTATTTTGCTACTTCACTGCTAATTCCAGGAGGAAGATAATTGGACTGATCTGCAAATACCGAAGATAAACCAAAGGAATGATCCTTACATTAAAGATGAGATAAATGGCTACTCTCCTTGCCCAATGTCTAATCTCCAGAACCCAATTCAATTAAGTTCTGAAGACCTAAGCATCAATTAGAACAGATCCAGGGAATTCTTTCTAGCCTCCAAGAGTCCTGATTATAGAGTCCCAACTCCTCCTACTTTTAAATAGAACTTGGAAATCCATGTCTATCTGCATTCAGTCACTGACGGCCATTTGCAAACTTCCTGGGATTATAAGCATCATCTGGCCTGCTTCCAGAAATGTAGATTCAGAGGATCTGGGTGGGACCTCAGACAGCACTGCGGGTTTGTAGGTTTGGGTTTGCTCAATGGAGAGAGAGGTTCTGGTTAGACCTTGGTAGACCTGAGTCTTCTGACAGCAATTTCATAATCCACCAGTTTCTCCAGAGGCCATCAGACTGGCATTGCCTGCTGATCCCAGCAGGGTCAAGCTTCTAGCCCTCTCTAAGCCAAAGCAGATCTACAAGCCCCAGGGATGGAGAGAGGCACCCAGAGGGGCAAACTTGGCTTCTCCACACCCCATTCCCGTGAGTCTAGGATTCCCAAGAGTGTTTTCCAACAAACTCATTGTTGAAGATGTAGGCCTGTTTTATGGATTTTCTAAGAAAAAAAAGTTTTTTGCATTTCTGTAAATAGCAAAAGATTTCAAAATGTGATTGTGCACTTAATCTTTTTAAACAATTTTTGATAGACCAAAGTCAGCTCTTGTAAACTACTTGCTAGAAGGAAGGGCAGTGGTAACCTTGGACGACTGGTTCTAAAACATGTGAAACTCGGTCTCAGGTGTATGCTGTGAAAAATATCCTTGTGTGTGTGTTGCTTGGAAATCATAAAATAGCACCTAGTACAGTGCCTCAAATGTTTAATAAATGTTTCATAAGTATGTGTTGAATAAAAAAATAAATCTCATGAAGGAGACTTGCTTACACTTCAGATATTCTCCTTGTCGTAGTTCCTCAAGTTAAAGAATGATTCATTTTTGACTTGCTATCTTTTCTTATCACCCAACTGATAATATAATTATACTTCATTCCATGGATTAAACATAGTCCATCCCAGGCTTATGAATTTGATAATGGAAGGAAGGAAGATGGAAGGAAGGAAGGAAGAAAGGAAAGGGAAGGGGGAAGGGAGGGAGGGAAGAAGGGAGGGAGGAGGGGAGAAGAGAGATTAGATTTTGAATATACTAAACATAATATACTTTTAGAATAACAGCTTTATCAAATTTAATTCATATAACCATGTAATTCATCCACTTAAATTGTATAAGTCAACAGCTTGAGTCTAGTCACAGAATTGTGCAACCATCACCACCATCAGCTTGGGAAAAATTTTATCACTCCCAAAGAACTCTATATCCACAAGTTCATTAGTGGACCTGTCCCCATTTCCTGCCCACCCCCCAACCTGTCTCAGGCCACCACTAAATTACATTTTGTCTCTACAGGTTTCCCTATTCGAGGTATTTCATTAAAATGGAATAACAATATGTTGTCTTCTGTGGCTGGCTTCTTTCACTCAACATAATGTTTTCAACATTTTAGTATGAATCAGTACTTTCCTCTTTTTATTTCCAAATTATATCCCATTGTATGGAGTGACTACATTTTATTTATCCATTATTTAGTTGATGGACCTTTGTTTTTTTCTCACTTTTTGGATAGTATGAATATTGGTATTCTGAACATTCATGTATGAATTTTTGTGGACATATGTTTGCATTTGTTTGGGAATATACCAGGAGAAGTATTGTAGGATCACATGCTAACTCTATATTAAACTTTTGAGGAACCATCAAACCATTTTCCAAATTGGCTGCACCATTTTGCATTCCCACCAGCCTTGCGAGAGGGTGCAATTTTCTCCACATCTTCACCAACACTTGAATCATGTCTTTTTTTATTATAGCCATCCTGGCAGGCATGATGTGAGATCTCATTGTGGTTTTGATTTGGATTTCCCCAAGGATGAATGATGTTGGACAACTTTGCATGTGCCTACTGTCCATGTGTCTACCTTTGTTGAAGAAATGTTTATTCAAACCCTTTGCCCATTTTTTTTTTAAAGATTTTATTTATTAGTTAGAGAGAGAGAGAGAGTGAGCACAGGCAGACAGAGAGGCAGGCAGAGGCAGGCAGAGGCAGAGGGAGAAGCAGGCTCCCTGCCGAGCAAGGAGCCCGATGCGGGACTTGATCCCAGGACGCTGGGATCATGACCTGAGCCGAAGGCAGCTGCTTAACCAACTGAGCCACGCAGGCGTCCCCCATTTTTTTTTTTAAACTGGGTTTTGGCCTTTTTATTATTGAGTTGTTAGAATTCTTTATATATTCTGGGTGCAAGTCCCTTATCAGATATGTGGGGGTTTTTTTGTTTTTTTAAGATTTTATTTATTTATTTGACACAGAGAGAGAGAGAGAGAGATCACAAATAGGCAGAGAGGCAGGCAGAGAGAGAGGGGGAAGCAGGCTCCCCGCTGAGCAGAGAGCCTGATGCGGGGCTCGATCCCAGGACCCCGAGATCATGACCTGAGCCGAAGGCAGAGGCTTACCCCACTGAGCCACCCAGGTGCCCCCAGATATGTGTTTTGCAAAAACTTGTATCTCCCTGTCCTGTGGGTGTTCTTTTCACTTTTTTAGATAGTATCCTTCATGGCACAAGTTTTAATTTTGACAAAGTGCAATTAATCTATTTTTCCTTTCATCAGTTGTGCTTTTGTGTCCTCTCCAAGAAGGCTTTGCCTGACCTAAGATCATGAAGATTGACTCCTCTGATTTATTCTAGGAGTGTTACGGTTTTAACTTATATTTAGGTCCATGATCTCTTTGAGTTAAGTTTTCGTTTATGGTATGAGGAATTGATGCTTCTGCATTCTTTTGCCTGTGGATATCCAGTTGTCCAAGGATTGCTTGTTTCCAAGCATACCGACTTTTTTTTTTTTTAAGATTTTATTTATTTATTTGACAGAGAGAGAGGGAGAGATCACAAGTAGGCAGAGAGGCAGGCAGAGAGAGAGGAGGAAGCAGGCTCCCCGCTGAGCAGAGAGCCCGATGCAGGGCTCTGTCCCAGGACCCTGGGATCATGACCTGAGCTGAAGGCAGAGGCTTTATCCCACTGAGCCACCCAAATGCCCCAAGCATACCGACTTTTTAGAAAAATGTGAAAATGATTCTGTTGATATAAACACTTTAAAAAAATAATAATCGCTCCAGAAATGTGAATTTTTTTATACTTCGACACTGGATAAGCAACACAGTGCTTGTTTCCTCATACCACCCCCACCGACCAGGTTGGGCCCCCCACCATACTCTCCCTGTACACCCCAGCTACACATAACACCCTCTTTTGTTCTCTGTCGTACACTGATCAAAATTCTAATCATATAATAAGTAAAGATCTTTGCTTAATATTGTCTATTTTTCTCCCATCCAAGTACTAACCAGGCCCGACCCTGCTTAGCTTCCGAGATCGGGTGCGTTCAGGGTGGTGAATTTCCACGAGAGAGGGATAGTGTCTATCTCACTCACCCAGCGAAATGCCTGACGCACAATAGGTATTGAATGGATATCTGCTGAATGCATAAATGACTTGGCATTTTATTGCATGTTCTTCCCATTTTTACCACCGCCCCCTACATCCCCAAACACAGAAATCACGAACACTTTTTAAAGCTCCCGCTTTACCATTTTAATCGCACCTCTGACCTTCTTAATCTAACCCCATTTTTCCTAAGTAATTACTTACCTTGGTTTTCCTTTGGCACTGAGAAATATTGTACCTCACAATTATCTTTATTTCTATTTCCTTGAATTCAACACATTCTATTTTGCATGAGCTTGTTTTGTGTGCTAAATATGGGAATAATTACGTTTTCCCTCTCTGACTCATTATGGTTTTGAATATACTAAACATAATATACTAAACTATAATATGATATATTATAGTTTTCTTGGAAGAAGAGGGCTTCCCTCCCTCCCTCCCCCTTTCTTCACTCCCCCCCTTCTTTGGAAGGTCAGGACTTGCGGGGACCCTAATAATTGGCAGCCCTGCTTCCTAATTAATTTTGTATGTAATTGAGGTAGACCCAGGGTTTGAAGGATAGAGAGTGAAACATCACCTTTATTACAATAAAGCTGATAGTTATTGCAGAATGCGGGTTATAATACCACATTCTGATTCATACAGATTGCCCCACCAAGGCCCTAGACCTATAAGTGCTCTGCAGCCTCCCAGAAGGGAAGCAAATGGTCTGTCAAGCCCACAGGCACAGAGATGAATCCGAAGCAGTTCTGAGTTAATTTCTTGAACACTAAACACCTGCTGGGGGGTTTCTTCTCCAGGCCCCCCAGCATGCTTGATTGCTGGGCCAGGCCAAGTTCCTACAGAGGATCACGGTGGCAATTCTGTAGGTCACCAGCGTGATTCAGGAGGACTCAGTGTGGCCTGATTCATGGTGAGGCCCCACAGAGCTTCCTATAATTTGGCCCTTGGAAAGACGCTCCAGGTAATTCACTTGACTTTGCCCTTGCTCGACCCTCCTGGCCCTGTGGGCCGTCCTGGCCTTCCTGCTGGGCTCGGACTTGGCGGAACTCCAAATGGGTTTCCCATTTTTGCCAGAAGCCCTTGGAGATAAGACACAGTTCTATGAGATAACATTCTCTCAATTGTGCGTCTTAGCCTAACTCCTGGCAAAAGAATGATTAATTTTAAACCTTTTAGTCATGTAATTGCCAACAGAGTTTGTGATACTCTTGGCAAGTTTAAAACACAGTCAAATCATTCTATTTCATCGGGGCAGAGCCCATGTCCAGCTTACCTCTGCATTATCTAGATCCTGGAACAAAGTCAGGCATCTAGAAGGTTCTCACACATTGGAAGAATGGATGAGTCCAATTGTTTTTTTTTTTAATTTTATTTATTTATTTGACAGAGAAATATCACAAGTAGGCAGAGAGAGAGAGAAGGGGAAACAGGCTGTCTGCTGAGCAGAGAGCCCGGTGTGGGGCTCGATCCCTGGACCCTGAGATCATGACCTGAGCTGAAGGCAGAGGCTTAAGCCACTGAGCCACTCAGGTGCCCCAAGTCCAGTTCTTTTTAAAAGAGCACACTGATATGTCCTACAATCTCTGAAGTTCTGGGGCTGCCTTGGGAACAGCCTGCCTCGTGTAGAGTGGGTCCCAAGTCCCTTATTGGGAATGTGACCTTATTTGGGAATAGAGTTGTACAGATGTAATCAAGACAGAGGAGGTCATACTGGGTTGGGGTGGGCTCTAGTCCAGTGACTGGTGGCCTTCGAAGAAGAGAGAGATTTAGATCCAGAGCCACAGGGAAGAAGGCCACATGGCAGCTTGGGCACAGACTGGAGGGTCGTGTCTACAAGCCAAAGAGCAGCAAGGACCGCGGGCAACCACCAGCCGCTGGACGAGGCCAGGAATGATTCTCCCTTAGAGCCTTCAGAGGGAGCACAGCTCTGCAGACCTTGATTTCAGACTTCTAGCCTCCCCTGTGAGGGGCTGCCTTTCTGATAGGACACCTCGTAGGTGGGGACTTGTTACAGCGTTCATGGGAAACTGACACATGCTTCATGTTGCTTTTGGGGTCAGTCCATCTCATCAAGGAGTTCTTGACCCCTCCCCTATTTCATGTCAGATTCTGTGAATATTTGGGGAACACACAGAAGAAAAGATACCATTACTGCCCTCACTGAACTTATAATGTAGTCATTTAATTTCTTCCCTTTTTTTTTTTTAAAGATTTTTATTTATTTATTTATTTAAATAAAATATCTTTTATTTAAAGATATTTATTTATTTAAAGATTTTTATTTATCTTTTTTTAAAGATTTTATTTATTTTATTTATTTTTATTTGATAGATAGAGATCACAAGTAGGCAGAGAAGCAAGCAGAGAGAGAGGAGGAAGCAGGCTCCCTGCTGAGCAGAGAGCCCGATGTGGGGCTTGATCCCAGGACCCTGAGATCATGACCTGAGCTGAAGGCAGAGGCTTTAACCCACTGAGCCACCCAGGCGCCCCAGTTTCTTCCCTTTTTGAGCAGAGTTGAATTCTCCTTTCCACGCAGCAAAATGTTTCAGTTGCTACAGGCAATGCACAGAGAGAATTTCGGAGAAAACAGGAGTAGCACAATGAAAGAAGGCTCTGGAGCAGGAGAGCTCATCGGCTTGTGCTCCTGATGGCACCTTGTCTGTTGCCTCCCGTGGGATCTTATTCCTTGGCATTGGATGTTCCTCCTCCAGTTTACTCTTCACCTTCCCTGTGGAATTATCCCTCAACAAGTGCAAGGAATATCATACTACACACCTGATTAAAAACCACTCTTGTGGGGCGCCTGGGTGGCTCAGTGGGTTAAGCCTCTGCCTTCGGCTCAGGTCATGATCTCAGGGTCCTGGGATCAAGTCCCGCATCAGGCTCTCTGCTCGGTGGGGAGCCTGCTTCCTCCTCTCACTCTCTGCCTGCCTCTCTGCCTACTTGCCTCTCTCTGTCAAATAAATAAATAAAATCTTAAAAAAAAAAAAACACTCTTGTGTCTTTCATTCCTATGGAATTAAATTCCAAATTCTGCTTCCAAACCATGTCCATGCTTTGACCCCTCTGTCCAGCCCCTTCCTACTCTTTGTCTGCAAACTTATACTCACCCTTCATGGCCCGGATTCTCTGGGAGGCCTTTGTACTTTCATGTCCTCTTATTGTTTCATTTATTAAAAAGCAAGTCACAGTGCAGTGTAATAATTTTCTTGCAAGTGTTCTCCAAACAGGGGGTAAGCAAAGCAGAATGGTGGGATTGTGTCTTGGAGTCCTCGAACAAAGTCTGGAGCACCAACGAAGTCGACCATGAGATAGTTGGTAATTGTCTGGTGAATGAATGAATGAATGAATGAAGAGAGTGAAGTTAGTCCATTCTAATCAGAAAATCCCCTGGAGTTTGGACAGAGCTCCCATAGCAGTGAGGGGTCGGGAGAGCCAAGTGCAGGAAGGTTTCGTAGAAAGGATCAGGGTCTGACAAATGACTAGCTGTGTGACAAGGGATCCAGAGGGCAGGAGTTTCTCTTTCAGCATTTCAGCAGGCCCCCTCTTCAGCCATGAACAAGAGGAAGTGAAACAGATGGGAAGAAAAGAAAAAAGATAAATTAGCTCTGTCTTCACCACGTTTAATTTGACGTTTCAACAAGACTAACACACGCTTGTACTGTCATTTCCCTAGGCTTGGAGGAGACAACAGAAGGGAGTTCAGAGCCTTGAACGCCCGAGATGTAACAGATGGAGAAAGAGGA
This sequence comes from Taxidea taxus jeffersonii, assembly GCA_003697995.1. Taxonomy (NCBI): domain Eukaryota; kingdom Metazoa; phylum Chordata; class Mammalia; order Carnivora; family Mustelidae; genus Taxidea; species Taxidea taxus. Next base: position 154,589 of record ML104910.1, on the reverse strand, counting down.
AGAATCCCAATCACCGTCTCCTCCTTCCCACGCTTTCTGAGTCCGATCTGCCTTCGCTTCTGAGAAACGGGCAGTGGGGGACAAGAGGGGGTGAAGAGGAGTCTCAGAAGAAGGAGAGCGGTGTTCAAGAGATCCCCTTCCCGGGACAACCTTGTTTACACCTCTCCTCTCTCTCCTGTCCTTCTGCTGCTTAGGATGGTCTGACCTCAGAGTGGGGTCAGGAGGACAAGTAGGAGCTGAATTTCTGCCACATCCCAGAAGAAGGTGGTGCCCAGAAGCACCCCTCCACTCCCACAGTCAGCGACAAGGGCCAGAGGGACAGGATGGGGGTAGGACAGAGAGAGGGAAGGGTAGAAAAAAGGAGACAAGGAAGCCATTTTGCCTGCTCTTAAATGAAAAGAGTAGAAGGAACTCTGGGGCTTATCAGAGTTCAGGCCACAGTCCATTGCAACAACGTAAGAGGTATTTGGGGGTCAAAGCTCCAGTGAGTAATACGCATTATTTCCCTGGACCACTGCTGGGAATCTGTATGAAGTGGTACCCGGTTTATGGAGGAGGATTTGAACACTCCAGGATCCAGACTGCTCTCTCCATCTGAAACCCTAAAACTAGTGCCCCGTAGCCAGTGCCTGGTGTTAGGAAATGTGTGTAACACTCAATGTCTCCTGCTTATTGCGGGCAGTTGAGGAGCCTGGAGAAAGACAGGTGCAGGTCAGTAGGAGTCTGGGGGAGAAGCCCTGGCTGGCTTGACCTGCTCTCTCCCCAACCAGTCTCGTCAGTGCTCTTGTCTCAAGCCCCCGCCCCAGAAACACCCAAGGAAGGCAAAGCAGGGAGCTTGTCTTGCCAATAGCTTCAGACAATGTCTTCGGAAACCCCCTACCGGCTGACGCTGTTTCTGGAGCTTCCACTGGTGACCCCAAAGCCCCTACACATGGCCTCTATAAGCTCCCAAGGAAGAATACTATGTTTGTGGACATGCCTTGTGTAATAATCTTGATAAATTCAAGTTTTTCGTTTTGGGGCACTGGCTCTCAAATGTGGCCACCCAGAACTATCTGAGGAATTATTTAAAAGTATAGAAGCCCAGCCCCCAGCCCTGGAGATTCTCCTTCATGTATATGAAAGGGGTCCCAGTTTTAAAAATCTCACCAAGTGATTCTAATGTTCAACAAGAAATGAAAAATACCCATGAGTAAGAAAAAAATATGATGATGAAAGAAGAAAAATGTGAGTACAAGTCAGGGCCTCTCAAGAATCCAAAGGGAGCATGGATGGTTTGCATAATTTTAATGTTCAGATTCATCTAGATTAGGACATCCATGGTATTCTGCCATGTTACAAAAAATACATCTCAGTATGCTAGAAGTTCTTTCGTATTTTGTAATAAAGATCAAAGTAATAAACTCAGAAGATGGCTTTGGTTTTTAACCAGACCACAATGGAGACGGACACTCTCCCTTCCAGGAATCACAAGTTATTTAGAGCCCTCCTGAAGGTGGCTTGCCACTAATCCTAACCAGAAAAAGCTAGTAGCCAAACAGGAAACAGGTCCCCGGGAGACCCGGGAGAGGATAACTGGAAGAGCAACAGGCCTTGTCTGAGGCCACAAGATATGACATGCCGTGGAGGGTGAACTTTAATCTGTCTTTGGGAGAAATTGTCTCAGCTGGTTTACTCGTTAGTTTGAACTAAGAAAATTAAATCTAGCGATGAAATTAACACTGACTGACTGTAATGCCAGCAGGGACCAGACAACTTAACTTCGGGAGACCCATTTAGAGTCAATAAAATTTACTGTGCAAATACCCAATGCAGGGATTTTGTGTCTTGAAACATCAGACCTGTTCCTTTCTAGAAAAAGGCTGTTCTGGGTGCTCTCGGATGTCAGCTCACTGCCACAGGCATAATGGAGCTGCTGTTGCCAGGAGTCCAGAGAGGACGGGAAGGGCCAGCAGAGCCACGGAGAACACTTCTGAGAGGCTTTGAAGGTCACCACATAACTGTATGTGTGTCCGCTGGAATGGGACACAAGCACCCTCTGTTTCTTTCCCTGTAAATGTAGAATGTCCCTATGCCAGCAAAAGGCTGCTACCCCAAGCAAGAAATGTTAGTCATCAGACCTTCAGACCCTGGTTGGGTGATGGGAGAGGGAAGATGAACTTTTAAAGCTTAAGAACAGCGACAACTAGAGGGCATTAGGCTAAGCAAAATAAGTCAATCTGAGAAAGGCAATTATCATATGCTCTCACTGATATGAGGAATTTGAGAAACAAGACAGAAGATCCTAGGGGAAGTGAGGGAAAAATAAAACAAAACAAAACCAGAGAGGGAGATAAACCGTAAGAGACTTTTAATCTCAGGAAACAAACTGAGGGTTGCTGGATTGGAGGTGGGTAGAGGGACGGGGTAACTGGGTGATGGACATTGGGGAGGGTGTGTGTTGTGTAAGACTGATGAATCACAGACCTGCACCCCTGAAACAAATCAACAAATAATACATTCTCTGTTAATTTTTTAAGGCAAAAAAAGAAAAGAAAAGAAAAAGAACCATGACAGCAATCATAAAGGACAACATAAAAGTTTTAAACTTCTGTATGTCAAAAACTAAACAAAGTTAAGTCAAATGGATTGCCAAATGACAACAAAAACACACTGAAAAGAATTACAGTACCTATGATAAATGGCAGAAATCCTTAATCTTTAAAAAAAAAAAAAACCCAACATTTGAATCAGTAAGAAAATCATTAAGGCCTCAGTAAATAAATGGAGAAAGGGCATAGATTACTATATACAGATGTTTCATAAACACACAAAATAACTCTATACTATATATAAAATATACATGTTATATAATATATATAATAATTCTGTAATTTCAGGAGTAATCAGAATTGAAAATAAAGAAGATCCTCTTTTTGTCTCCTACATTGGGAGGGGTTGTTTTCAATAGTTGCAGTGGGAAGCTGTGGGGGGTATTCCCCTAGTGGAAGTCCACCCACCTGGCAGGACACATCAGGAGGAGAAACGTGACTGACCATCAGAAATTAGTGTGTCCTACAGAGAACTGTTTGGCACTATATATAAGAATCTTGAAAAATAAGCATAATCTTTAATCCAGCATGGCTTTCCAAATGTTTTCCCAAATTATTTACAAAGTAATAATGTATGCACATGTTTAAAAAATCAAAAGGTGCCAAAGGGATGATAATGAAAAGCAGCAATCCCATGCTTTGTTCTTTTCAGTCCTCTGGGCTTGATTCCAGGCTTGCAATCCTAGGCTTGATCTTCCAGCAGTTTTTTTCCCTCTGATATTTATCCCCATATTCTTTCCATAACCATCATGTTTACGACACTATCTCTTACATTTTTAGACAATATCTATTGACTTCTTGAGCCTGCTTCTCCTGTCTTTTCCTCTCCTGTGATTCTTTCACAGGTTTTAGTTAGGGTGATCACCAGAGTTTAGAATATTGTTGTGTTGACATTGTTTACTTTGCTATATTATCTCCTCTCTCAACAGCTGTGTTTTTTCCCTGAGTTAACATTTGCCTTGTTTTTTTTTTTTCTCACTTACACAGTTTTCTGTATATTGTTGACCTTAAAAATAAAACTGTTAGTTATTTTACCAGCAAGAATGGGTCCATCCAGGAATACCAAAGAATTGCACTTGGTGATATGCAAGCTATGGCAAAACCACGGGCAAGACCAGAGAACAAAGGAGGGGAACATGCTTTTATAATAAGGGAGAGAGGGGAGCTGGGAGGGGTCGTTATGAGCAAAAAGTTCACTGGAATAAACTTGGAGTTTGGAGTGGCTTCTCATTAGCTGAGGTATGACAGTCTCTCACTGACTGGGTTGTTGCTGGGCAAAGAGAAAATCTTTCTTGCACTTGCTGGGGTAGTAAAGTACAGACATCTTCCTGTTGGGCGGGCAAAGGCTTGCAAGGAGTGGTAGTCCATGAAAGCACCGTCTTTGGCCCCATACCCCCATTTCAAATGAGGTATCCTTCATTCAGCTTCACAATACTGATCCTTAATTATTTCCCAGTGCTCTTTCCCATGTGCCATACGTGAACATGAGCAGCAATCTCTGTGGCAACATGATACCCAAAAAACTTCACATCCTGCAAAACTGTACTAAATGTCACAGAGCTCGTGGAAAAAAAATGTTGAAAACAACTTGTCAAAACCTGTGCAACTGGGACGCCTGGGTGGCTCAGTTGGTTGGGCGGCTGCCTTCGGCTCAGGTCATGATCCCAGCGTCCTGGGATCGAGTCCCACATCGGGCTCCTTGCTCGGCAGGGAGCCTGATTCTCCCTCTGCCTCTGCCTGCCTCTCTGCCTGTGCTCGCTCTCTCTCTCTCTCTGATAAATAAATAAATAAATAAAATCTTAAAAAAAAAAAAAAAACCTGTGCAACTTTATAATCAGAGCAGCAACAAAAACAGTAATTGGTACCTTCCCTGAAAACCCAGGTGGGTAGCTCAAAAAGACAGAACTTAAGAGATATGAAAAAAAAAATGGTGGCTGATGGGTGGGCACTGAGATGATACAGGTAGAGATACAGTTCTGAGCACATTTAAAACTTTTCTTAAAGTTGGAAATGATTCTGGGAAGATGATGAGGGTGGATGACAGTTCGCTTTTTGTTTTACATCTTCCTGAATCCCCACATGAACAAGGCAGAACAACTGGACAGCAAAATCAGCAACCCATGGTCAACATTTGCAACAAAATGAAATTACAAATTATCTTCAAGAACTCCAAGACTCGAGTGAATGGGGACAAGTGACCAATGCCTCTAAAGCCTGCGCCATGTCAGTGTTTGTGAGGGAAAAAGAAAACAAAAACACGGAAGCATCTGATGGACCCAAGAACAAGGTCAAAATAGTCAATGTGTGCTCACTGAAGAGCAGGAAATGTCCTTTTGAAGTCAACAGCTGAAACTGAGTGGGCTTTGGTCAATCTGATGGAGGGAGTGAGTGAAGTCTATCCACTATGAACCCTTGAAACTGATGAGCCAGGGCTCACTTCTAGGACAAGACCCAAACCTGAGCAGAATCTGCTGGGAGTTCAATCAGAATCCAGCAAGATAGGGATAATAGAAATGAGGGAAAGAGAAGGTCCAGATAAGCATTGCAAGAAAAAAAGAGCCGTTCTAAGAAAGTAAGCCTCCATATTTTTGAGTATTACATGAAACTAACAGAAGATGATACTGTACAAAATTTAAAAAACTATCCTGAACCACATCTCCTAACGTGTAGATAAAATAATTTCATATAAAACTGTGAGAATTATTAAAGTCATACCAAGTCTAAAGTCATCCCATATTAAGATACTATTTTGAAATGACAGGAGCAAAAGAACAGTGCCAACAGTCAAGGAAAGTGTGCTAGAAAGGCCTGATTACAAGATAAGTCAAAACCGTCACTTACTATTTCAAGATGAACTAAAATGCATGAAGAAAACAATAGAAGATATGAAAGAACAACATAAATCAAGTCATAAAAACTAAGAAAGGATTGAACTCAAGAAAGAATAACATATTGACCCATATGCTTTAAGCTCCATCACTTACACGGTAGTCTCAGAACAGCAATCTGAATATCCCACCACCAGTAACATGGATGATAATAGTTAATTTGGGGGGAGAGAGTATGTCCACCATTGACCTTCCCCCATTTGAAAACGATTATTCCGTGCCTACAGTGTCAAAGCACATAGCCACAATCACGCTGCACTCTCTCCTCGATTTGATAGTAACTGTTACTTCGTTCCCATGCCTATTGTCAGTGTTTCCCTGGCCATACAGGTTGTCTGAATTGTGTTCTCCAATGGTTTCATTAAGGATGAGCTCATGGCTCAAGTGCAGAGACTGATGACAGCCTCTGTGCATGCTCTACAGGCCTGGGATGGGTGTGCCCGGGAGCACATGGGGAAACCCGGATGTTCCTGGACAACACCGCATACATCATTGGAGGGGCTGTCCTCCTGTTCTCAGACTTGAGGATGTATGAGAATCACCTGGTGATGTTGAGAAAAGCTGAACTCCAGACCTTACCCATGGAAATGATTATCGGTGATCTAGAGCTTTCCTAGGAACCTGAACTTCCATAAGCTAAATATGATGAGTCCCAAACTTTGAGACTCACTGGTCTAAATTTTACAGTCCAAAGGTCTGTAGTGAACTGACACCTCTGAAGGCAGAGATGGGCTGGGCCTCTCCAGATTCTAAGTTTTGCTTCAGAGTGGAGAGTGGAGAGCACAGAAGAAGCACAATCTTCTGGGGGGCAAACTCCACATTTCCACATCACTCTTAAATACAGTCACTTGTGTACCCAGAGTGGCAAATGGTCACTGGCTAAGGTGATATTGTCAGTTGGAGTAGATAAATATTCTATATTCATGCTGTCTCATAGGGTATCCCCTAGCCACATGTGGCTACTGAGCACTTAAGATGTGGTTAGTCAGGGATGCCTGGGTGGCTCAGTTGGTTAAGCGGCTGCCTTCGGCTCGGGTCATGATCCCAGCGTCCTGGGATCGAGTCCCGCATCGGTCTCCTTGCTTGGTGGGGAGCCTGATTCTCCCTCTGCCTCTACCTACCACTCTGTCTGCCTGAGCTCTCTCTCTCTCTCTAATAAATAAATAAAAAGTCTTAAAAAAAAAAAGATGTGGTTAGTCAAAACTAAGATTTAAAGTAGGTGTGTAGGATGTTGAAAAAGAAACCCAGAGTTGGTGGCATCACAATTCTGGACTTCAAGCTCTATGAGACAGCAATAGTCATCAAGACAGAAGACAGTATGGTACTGGCACAAAAGAAGACACGTGGATCAAGAGAGAGCCCAGAAATGGACCCTCAACTCTATGGTCAACTAATCTTTGACAAAGCAGGAAAGAATATCCAATAAAAAAAAGACAGTCTCTTCAGTAAATGGTGTTGGGAAAATTGGACAGCAACATGCAGAAGTATGAAACTGGACCATTTTTTTACACCACACACAAAAATAGACTCAAAATGGATGAAAGACTTAAATGTGAGACAGGAGGGGCACCTGGGTGGCTCAGTGGGTTAAAGCCTCTGCCTTCGGCTCAGGTCATGGTCCCAGGGTCCTGGGATCGAGCCCCGCATGGGGCTCCCTGCTTAGCGGGGAGCCTGCTTCCTCCTCTCTCCCTGCCTTCCTCTCTGCCTGTTTGTGATCTTTGTCTGTCAAATAAATAAACAAAATCTTTAAAATAAATAAATAAATGTGAGACGGGAATCCATCAAAATCCTAGAGGAGAACATAGGCAGCAACCTCTGTGACCTTGGCCACAACAACTTTTGCTAGACATGTCTCCAAAGGTAGGGGAAACAAAAGCAAAAATAAACCATTGGGACTTCATCAAAATAAAAAGTTTTTGCACAGGGGTGCCTGGATGGCTCAGTGGGTTAAAGCCTCTGCCTTCGGCTCAGGTGATGATCTCAGGGTCCTGGGATTGGGCCCTGCATTGGGCTTTCTGCTAAGCAGGAAGATTTCTTCCTCCCCACCCCCCTCCCCCATCTGCCTCTCTGCCTACTTGTGATCTCTGTCTGTCAAATAAATAAATAAAATCTTAAAAAAAAAAAAAAGCTTTTGCACAGCAAAGGGAACAATTGACAAAACCAAAAGACAACTGACAGAATGGGAAAAGATATTTGCAAACAACATATCAGATAAAGGGCTATTAACCAAAATCTATAAAGAACTTACCAAACTCAACACCCAAAGAACAAATAATCCAATCAAGAAATGGGCAGAAGACATGAACAGACATTTCTGCAAAGAAGACATCCAAATGGCCAACAGACACATGAAAAAGTGCTCCATATCACTCAGCATCAGGGAAATACAAATGAAAACCACAGTGAGATACCACCTCACACCAGTCAGAATGGCTAAAATTAACAAATCAAGAAAACAACAGATGTTGGCGAGGATGCAGAGAAAGGGGAACCCTCCTACACTGTTGGTGGGAATGCAAGCTGGTGCAGCCACTCTGGAAAACAGTATGGAGGTTCCTTAAAAAGTTGAAAATAGAGTCACCCTATGACCCAGCAATGGCACTATTAGAGATTTGCCCAAAGATACATTGATCCAAAGGGCATCTGCACCCCAATGTTTATAGCAGCAATATCCACAATAGCCAAACTATGGAAAGAGCCCAGCTGTCCACTGACAGATGAATGGGTAAAGAAGAAATGGTACATATATACAATGGAATATTACTCAGCCATCAAAAAATGAAATCTTGCCATTTGCAATGACATGAGTGGAACTAGAGAGTATTATGCTAAGCAAAATAAGTCACTCAGAGAAAGACAATGATCATATGATTTCATTCATATGTTGAATTTAAGAAACAAAACAGAAGATCATAGGGAAAGGGAGGAAAAAATAAAACAAGATGAATTCAGAGGAAGAGACAAACACTTAGAAACCCTTAATCATAGGAAACCAACAGGTTGCTGGAGGAAAGGGGGGTGGGGATTAAGATCATTGGGTGATGGGCCTTAAGGAGGGCACATGATGTAATGAGCAGTAGGTATTATGTAAGACTGATGAATCACTGAACTTTACTTCTGAAACCAATACTCCATTATATGTTAATTAATTGAATTTAAATTAAAAAATAAAGTAAGTGCAAAAAGAAAAGAATATATTTAATTAATATTTTGATATTTATTACATGTTAAAATGATGTTTTAGAAATATTGTATTAAGTAAAATATATTATTAAAATTAATTTCACTTTTTTCTTTTTCCTTTGAGGTTACTAGAAGTCCCCCCCACCACCAATCAGGACCAAAATTATTTTATATATTTTCCTAATATCCTTGAAGCAGCCAGAAAGAGGATATTATTTCTTTTCATGTAATCTGCTCATGGAAAAATATTCTGCAAGCAGTAGGTCATTTTGCCTGATTGAAGGTTACTGAAAGTTTTTAAATGAGTCATGTGACTCACATTATATTTCTATTGGACAGTACTGTTTTAGGTCAGTATGGTGTCCAGGTTTAATGATAGAATTCCCTCATCTCAGTGTGCTCCTTCTGGATAGTACCTGTGTGCCAAAAGCCCCTTCTTCACTGCTGCCACAGTGGGGTGACCAATCGTAATGGCCCATCTAGAGAAAAGAGGAAACAGGCCTGACCCAGCTCACTCATTAGTCCAAAAAACCTGCCAGACATAAAACCCTCACAATATGGAGAGTCAAAGGGCATAAATGAATTAATAACTGAAAAGATAATAGAAACCCCAACAACATCCAAAGCTTGTGACCATAGAGAGCTAGAGAGTAGCTCCATCTCCTGGTGTCCAGCTCCTACCTATTCCCACGGGGAAGGGAAGAATGGGGAGGAATGCAGAGATGGGAAGAGGGAACTGGTACCTCAGCTCTAGACAGGATATGAGCAAATGAGGCCATCACACTTTCTCCCTAGAGGGGACCTTGTCCCTGATACAAGCCTATCCAGTCAGTCTTACCTGCAGTGACTTGAAAATACATTTTGGAAGAGTTTTTTTTTTTTTTTAATTTAAAGCAAGCCATTACATTCTTATTCAGGTTCTTCTATCATTGGCCCAGAAGCCAATAAAGATATGATGAAAGCACTAACAAAATTCTTTTCAAATGACAGAAGAAGAAGAGATAAATGTGTAGGTTATTTGGAGCATAACGAATTTTACACCTAGATAAAAGTGTAAGGAGAAGAGATTCTCACCTTATTAACTAAACTAGAACTGAAAATAAACATTCAGATGTGTCCTGCCTTCCTGGCTGCTTTGGGTGCCATGGAGCCCAAAAACCCTAAAAGGATTCTGACACTCCTACCACCCTCCATCTTTTTGGGGAGCTCGTTTGAACTCCTCTTCCTGTCCCTTCTGTCCTAGCCATTTGAGAGACACCCGCCACACCCTGACGAACTCTCTGCTTGAATCACAAGATGCTGGGGGTCACCCAAACCTAGGTCTCAATTCAGTGGCCCAGGTGACTTCACTGAGTGACCCAAACTGTAACAGGCAAGAGCTTCAGTTCATAGCACACAACCACCACCACCACCTTTGCAAACAAACAAACAAACAAAAACATACGCACACGAAAACTCCCAAAACCAAAATAAACCAAATCCTCAACTTTCAACACGTGAAGTTCACAACATCTTGTCAGGCCTCTGCATCAGGTGTGACCTCATTTACCCAGCAGAAGGAACTGGACCAGACAAGAAATTATGTTAAGTCATAGAGAGGGAGACCGTACTTGTCCCAGCTCAACCCAGCTAGCCCACGGGACAGTATTCAGGGGATCCTCGGCCTCTCAGTCTCCTTGCACCGAGTTCTGCTACCCTGAAGGTGACAGTCTAGTTTAAGCAGCAGTGTGTCAGAGAGGTCACAGGCAGGCTTCATAGTCACATGCTCCAGGTGGCAATGCAGTTTTCCTCAGCCACGTGGGTCAGAGACCAAAGAGTCTCCCAATTCCGCCATTTTTGTTTTACTTATTGTGGATTTTCTGACAGGAAATGGGAATTTGGTTGATAATTACCAGGCGTATAGATAAGGTTTCCTCATTAAAGTCTCATAAAACCGTGCAAATAAATCAGTGCAAGTGGAGAGAGAAAGAAAATCTTCTGTTTAGACTTTTTTCCATGACCATTTAGGCCAATTATTTTTCCTCTTCCAGCCCAGTGACTTTATTTTCAGCAAGCACAGGGCTTGATAATCAGAGGAAAGAATTTAGAGACCTCACAGAACTTTTCTGATTTCAAGTTAATGGCTTGGTATGTCAAGGCCAGGCCAGGCCTGGCAGAATAAATTATGGGAGTGCAGCTGAGGAAACACAGCAGAGGAAACCCATGTAATACTTGTCGGCAGATAGCATAGAAATGTAAATAAATACTACAGTTTCAAGGAGATTCAAGGGGTCCATTTTGCCTGTCCCGGAGATCAAAGCTGTTAGGGTCACAGGAGCAGTGACAGTCCCAATGGAGGCTCCACTAGAAATGGGAAGAGACCACCGTCCCCCACCCCCAAGTCCCCCTGCAGGGTGTGTCTTCCCTCTCTGAGCTTTTTGGTCAGGCTGTAGGGAGCCCTGTGCAGCATGGTTTCCCCCCAAGAGCTCCTCTTTGGGCATTTGCCAACTGAGCCACAGGCCTGGGGACTTTCTGATATCTTTTATTTTAACCACCATTTCTCTGGTCCCAAGTCCCGGCTTTACAAATATTTTGCTTTCTCCAGAGTCAGTCTGACCAGCCAACCAGAAACAATGGCGTTACTGGATCCATGGCGGTTAGCAATGGCCTTCAATGTTTCACCCAAGGTTCCCGAGAAATAGCAGACCCTTGGGATATTACGACCTTTCCCAGTGGAGCTGGGACCTGCCACCCACTTCCTCATCAGAATGCCCTGGGAGAGAGAGGACAGAAACGCATTCTGAAGCCAGTTGCTAATTTCAGACTGAAAGGACTCCAGATTGTTCCTAAACCATGTTATTAAAATGAAGAGACCCAGGGCAGATCGCTGGGTGATGGGGTGAGAGACCACCCTGGTTTGTCAGGGACACGGGGTTTCCAGGAGCTCGGACCTTCAGTGGGAAAACTGGGCAAACCCGATGTTTTCTCTCTTCTAGTGAAAACCCCATTTCCTCTTGTCCAACTTTCTAAGCGTGCTTCCCAGTCAACGCCTTTTGTGTGTGCCTGTCACCTGCCTTCTGATGACTCCCAGAACAGCCTCCCCTTGACCCAAACTACCTGATACTGTTGCCAGACAGCCTCTGTCTCCACGTGCCTTTAGGCTCCCCCAGGGGCTGCAGCCAGGAGGGTGCATTGTTGGACAGTGTAAAGAAAGTCCCAGAGGCAGGACCATGCCCCCTTTTGTTACCTGGCCACACCTCCAGCACAGGGCCCTGAACCTTCAAGCTTCTGACCCAGAAAGCTCATTTCCATCTAATTGTGAAAAGCCTGCAATTACCCAGGTAACTTTATTCAATTCCCTCTCAGTTTCATCAGATAAAGAGGTGTGGCCCATTTTTCTCTCTTCTCGGAAGTTTTCATGTGCCATATCCAAGTTCTCTATTCTAGGAGTTTTTCACTTTAGGACTCTGCAAGTATCGCCCAGTACAGCGAGGAGGACCCTGGGCATCATCTCTCTAGTATCTGGATCTATCTTGCTACCTTTTGTCTGCAGCTGAGAACATCCAGGCAAAAACACAGTCCTAAATCTAAGTGTCAAGAGCCCAGAGTGAGTCCCTCTCTTCCTTGAATTTTCATGGAAGTGACAGTGAGACTATTTTCATAGGTTTTGAAGGTATACCTTTGAGGCTTTCCTTATCTGCCATGTATTAAATGGATTCCCTCCTTCTATTAAGGGTGTGTGTCACACTGTAGAGGAATGATCTCATTCATCCCAAGTAGCTTAACTATCCACCCAAATAAAGTACCCGGCAGAAGGTCATGCCCACTCTGGGGGAATGTTTGTTGAATGACTACGTGAAGGTTTGACTCAGCTCTCCACTCTTGCATTCACGCTCTTGTTCATACTGGCTATGAGCTCAGGACTGATGAAATGGGGAGGAGCTTTAAATAAGATCTCAAGCAGACAGGAACTGTTGGCTACTCACGGGAAGGTGTCTGGCATTCCAACAGGAACTCTGGTTCCCACTGTGGATGCGGGTTGCACCCTGTAGACGCTGCTGCAGCGGGGACAGGCTTTCAGCACACGGAGCCCATGAACCCTTTTGCCTGTATTTGGACCCCATGCTGTGACCAGAGCGCCAGGCCATTCAAACCAGAGGGGCTGGCTGTGCCTACAGAAACATCCGCTTGGTTACATAAGTAGCACAATTCAGTGGTGGGAAGAAGATTTTTCAAAACTTAAAGAACAGGTGACCAAGGTCAAGAGCCATAGTCATATATTAAGTTGAGATGCACCCTTAACCTCATGTGATACAAATGGCACATTTGTGACCTTCCCTTCAAAAAACCTACAACCCCGGTCTAATCACGGGGAAAACATCAAACAAATTCCAATAGTGGGACATCCTACTACAGGCCTGACCCAAACCCCTCCAAACTATCAAGGTCGTCAAAAACACAAGGACAGCCAGAAGCTACCACCGTCAAGGGGAGCCTAAGAGACATGACGCTTAGATATAAAGTGAGATTCTAGGTGGGATCCCAGAACAGAAAGAGGATGTTACGTAAGAACTGGGAAAATCTGAATAAACTATGGAGGATAGTTAATAATAATGCATTGATATTGGTTCATCGATACTGATAAAGATAGCATACTAACGTAAGATAGTGATAATAAGGGAAATTGTGTGAAGGACATAGCACATTCCTATATACTCAGTACTAACCATCTGTATTATTTGCTTCACTTTCCTATAAATTTAAAACTGTTCTAAAATCAAGTCTATTATTAATAATAATAATAAACCATATATAAGGTAGTAGAGCAAGTTTGCCAGGGGAAGGAATGCATCAAGAATAAATAAAATACATTTTTAAAAATTTGTTGTACCTCAATGGACCTTGAAGGCATTAAGCTAAGAGAAGTAAGTCAGAGAAAGACAAAAATGACTCTATGAACTCATTTCTAGGTGGAATCTAAAAAAGAAAAAAAAAAAAGAAAAGAAAAAAACAAGCAAACAATCAAACTCACAGATACAGAGAACAGATGAGATTGGTGCGGTTGCCGGAGAGGGGGAGCGAGGGGGGCAGACAAAAATGGGTGATGGGTCAAAGGGTACAAACTTCCAGTTAAGATTAATAAGTCCTGGGGATGGGATATACAGTATGGTGGGGGGAAAAAAAGAATAAGCAAAATACCACCATACCCTTCAACAAGGAAGCTAAGGAGTGAACCCTTAATAATCTTACTAAGTTTAATGTTTCTTTCTTTACATAATGTGCAAAATGGTGCTTTAAAATAAGAAACGGGGGTGCCTGGGTGGCTCAGTGGGTTAAAGCCGCTGCCTTCAGCTCGGGTCATGATCCCAGAGTCCTGGGATCGAGCCCTTCATCGGGCTCTCTGCTCTGCGGACAGCCTGCTTCCTCCTCTCTCTCTCTCTGCCTCTCTGCCTACTTGTGATCTGTCTGTCAAATAAATAAATAAAATCTTTAAAATAAGAAACAAAGAAGTCAGACACAAAGGTCCCATATTGTATGGAGATCCACCCGTAATTTTCAAAGTGGGTAAGTCCACAGATAAATAAAGCGGATCACTGATTGCCAGGGCCAAGGGGATGAAGGGGACGAAGGAATGGGGAGTGATGGCCGATAGATCTGGGCTTCCTTTTATAGTGATGAAAATGTTCTGGAATTAGACGTGATGCTGGCACAACACAGTGACTGTAATGAATGTCACTGAGCTGTTCACTTTAAAATGGTCCATTTTATGTAAAGTGAATTTTACCTCTGTCAAAAATCATTCATGATGATAAAATAATTTAATAATTTTAAAATACAAAAGTTTTAAAGAAAATCAGTATGATACTAGAATCATGACATATAAATACTCTGCTTTTTGCTCATCTGCTATTTATTCTTTGTCAGAATTCTGAACGTTAATTTAGATTATAAAACTGTAAATGACCAGCTAGAATACAAGTCATTTTCACGTGGGAAGAAGTCAGGTTGCGATTGTTAAGTCCAAAAGAGGGTCTAAGCCCAGAACCAGAACCTGGCTGATCTCATCAGCCAAGGGACTGGCTCGACTTCCCAGCCTCCGCTTGGTCCTTCAGTGATGGGGAGTCTTCAGCAGTAACTGAAAGCTGGTGGTGCCCACCGTCTTTGTCAACCGAGAAAAGAGAGCCAGGGAGAAAATGCCCAGTGTCCTCAAGCAAAACATGAACTCACCAGCGTGTGTGAATGTGGGCAGGGGTGAGGGAGAGGAGCGGGAGAGCTGGTGCAGGGGTGACTGCCCCCACTAAACAGCCTCTGGGTGTCACCTCCCCTAAACCCGATGGTGGCGGGGGGGGGGGGGGGGGGGGGGCGGGGGGAGTGTGCCTTGTTGCAGGCGAGGTTTGCCGGGCCACAGGGCTCTGGAGAACCAGACACCTTACCCTATAGAATGGGATCAAACTTAATCTGATGCCTGGTTGCGGGGATTCTCCTCCCTTTCCTGCAGCCTCTCCAGGCAGCGGGGAGGAAGGCCAGCGCTCTGGGGTCACAGCCCAGCTCGGTCATCTAAGGACTGCAGCGTGCGAAGGGGGTAAGGGAGAGGGACGGGCGCCTGAGAGATGGCAGGTGCACCTCTCCCTGCTCCCCTGCGCCGGTTCCTGGCCCGCTGATGCTGGGTGACGGTGGACGGCCCCCACCGGGAAGGTCACTCCACCCCTGACAGGCGCGCCGCCAGACCGCGGCAGGAGGGAGCTGTCCTTTCCCACGCAGGTGCTCGCCTCCCGCGGGACCGGTCCAGGGGGCGGCGCTCAGCGCGACAGATGCTGCCTCCCAGACTCTTTTCCGTCCTAACCCATCAGTCACCGAGGTCGAAAGCAAGGCAACGCCTCCCCAGGACGGGCCGCTATTACCTGACTCAGAGCTCCCCCTTCTGTCCCTCGGTCTAAGCACCGGGGCTGCCATGGGCGAAAAGCGAGCCGTCACGTTCAGGTTCAGGTCAAGAGGCAGACGTGGAAAATCTTTAGCGCCTACGACAGTGACGAGAGCTAACAGAAAGCATGGCAGGAAGGGAGTCTGGCACCTATTTACGAAACCCTGCGAGAAGTATTTATAATCCACCTTCTGAAATGTGCCTCGGAGGCTCGGAAAAGCTGCCAGATTCTATTTTAGACTTTTAAAATGGCAATGGGTTATAGTCAGATACCATGGAAGTCGGAAAATGTCGGCCCTTTAATGATAATAAAAAAAAAAGATCTTGAGCATTTCGCATACCTTCCTCCTAACCTAAGACAACATAACAGGATGGTGTCTTTTATTTTATTTATTTATTTATTTAGTTAGTTAGTTAGTTTTATTTTATTTAGTTATTTGACAGAGAGAGAGAGCACAAGCTGGCAGAGTAGCAGGCAGAGGGAAAGGGAGAAGCAGGCTCCCTGCTGAGCAAGGAGCCGGACATGGGGCTCGATCCCAGGATTCTGGGGTCATGACTCGAGTTAAAGGCAGTCGCCCAACCAACTGAGCCACCCAGGTGCCCCCCAGGGTGGCGTCTTTTAAATATGGCTTTCCAGACATGTTCATTCATTTATTCAAAGAATGTGTGTCCCACGTTTAGGCTGTGCGGGATTCAGGAGGTGATGGGAATACAGAGATAAGGATCTCCCTGCTGCCCTACAGCGACTCAACAGGGCAACATAGAAGCGAGGAACTACCGCTGACTGCAAATTACCTTACCGAGGTATATTCCCAATGTTACGAGAACACAAGTGGTAGGGACTGAGTCCTCCCTCGGGGCGTTAGGGAATGTTTCGGGGAGAAGGGACACCACAGCTGAGCCTGTAAGGACATAACCTAACCTGGAAGGACCCAACAGGAGAGGTTGAGGCAGCCCCCAGGCCCTGGGAATAGGAATCCCAGACCAAAGGAGGACCCCAACAGAGCCAGTCGCAGGAACCCCAGGGAGCTCTGTTGGAGCGCCTACTGACAGATATCTTCTGGGTCCCAAGAGTGGTGTGGCGCCCACATGATAGAGTGAACCTCGGTTCAGACCCCTGAGCCACCACACGTTACACTCCCCTCCCCCCCACACACACCCTCAATCCCCACCTGCACACACAGATGGTGTAACTGCTGTGCCGCTTAGAACCGAGAGGTCCCAACAGTACGCATAGGTCCCAAGGACCAGCAGTCCGCAAATAAGGCAGCTTCCCAGGGGCCAGCTAACATCTCAGAGGGAAGCTCGACCTACCTCCTTCCAGGTCTTCAGGCTTCACTTAGGGGACTTCCTCTGCGCTTTTCAACCTCTACCCCTTCGGTCAGTACCCTTCCAGAACAACATGCTCACTGGGAACCACGGAAGTGAGAAAAATAGAAACGGTGTAGAGAGTCTCATTTCTATGAAGCTAAATAAATTCAATTTAAAAATGTGCCCTCAGTCTTGACCGCACATGTTTCCCCTTCTGCGGGGATGTATGCAGTGTTGCATGTCCTTTCTTTTGTAACATGATGGTAAAATAGAGGTCAGGATTTCTTAAATTACCTTTTTGTGACGAAATTACAATTTGGGTCATTTCTGCCAAGCTTCCCGTTTTTATTTTGAATTGTTATTAGTTGGTGAAATCTCAAAGTCTGGGGATCATTGCATTGGTCGTCTGGAACCAGAGTCATGGACTATCTCTCAATGTCCTCGCCCTCCTTGGTCAAAAGTGGACGAGGCCTCTGACTAAATCGTGAGTTACGTAAGATGTGTTCGCATGGACGTTTGCCAGGACAGCAGAGGCTACACTATAGTAATATAGTAATAGTAATACTCTGTAGTAATAGTAATATAGTAATATTGTAGTACAGTATTACTACAATATGGTAATACTACAGTAATAGTAATACACTATAGTAATAGAGTAAGCCTAAAATCTCAAAGGCTTAATGCAAAACCAAACTCACTTCTTTTTCTTTTGTTTTTTTTTAAAGATTTTATTTATTTATTTGACAGAGAGAGATCACAAGTAGGCAGAGAGACAAGCAGAGAGAGAGGAGGAAGCAGGCTCCCCACTGAGCAGAAAGCCCGATGCGGGGTTCGATCCCAGGACCCTGAGATCACAACCTGAGCCGAAGGCAGAGGCTTAACCCACTGCACCACCCAGGTGCCCCCCAAACTCACTTCTTATTTCTTACTCCCAATATACGCCCAAAGTGGGTCAGCAGGGGGCTCTACTCCACAGGATCATGGGACCTGGGCTGATGGGAGGTGCCACCACTTCCTCGTAGCCGCACCTGGGAAACAGGTGGCCTCTGTAGATGCCATGAAACATGAGGAGAGGCCCGGGGATTCACAAGGCAGCTGTGACAGCCAAGCCTAGGAGTGACAAACCTTGCTTCTAACCACATCTTCTTAGTCAGCCATGGAGGCCCAGCCTAATAATGAGAATACTTTCAGTACATACTAACTTAATGCTTCTGCTAAATTAGGACTGTAGTGGGAAAAAGAAGCTGATCCAGTAAATAAGGGCAGGACTGGAAGGCCTTTTGACTTCCAGGTGAAAGGGTTAGTGCCCCACGCTAAAGGCATCAGAGAGGACCAAGGGAAAGACCAATGTTTCAAGTGTGGCTTTAGAAAATATAAGCTAAACCCAGCATGAAAGACAGATTTCAAGAAGGCACAAGGGCGAAGAAGACCAGTTCAGAAGGTGTTGTAACAGTCTTGACATTTGGTAATAAGGGCTGTGTGTCATACAAGGAGAGTGAAAAGTAGAGATGAACATTACATTTTCTGCAGAAGATTAATTACATGGAATGCCAGGATTGGAAATCCAGAGTTTGGAGCCAAGAGGTAATACGTGAGACCACAAGAGCCTGGGGAGCAGAGAAGGAGAGAGCAGAGGGGTCCAAGGAAGAGGTCAGAGGGGTCCACCCAGAGCTGTGCTGCCTGCCCTTGCTGGCAAGCAGGGACTAAAGAAGCAAGAGAAGTTTGACTCCCTCAAGGAAGGCAAGTGCTGAACAGGCAAGATTTCGTTTGGGGCACTCTCTCTCTCTCTCTCTTTAAAGATTTTATTTATTTATTTAACAAAGACATCATGAAAGAGAGAGAGAGCACACAAGCAGAGAGGAGGGGCAGAGGGAGAGGGGATTCCAGGACTCTGGGATCATACCCTGAGCCAAAGGCAGCCATGTAACTGAGCCAACTGAGCTCAGCCACATGACTGAGCCAACCAGGTGCTCCTGAGCCTTCTCTTTCTGGAAATTCCATATGTAATCTTAGGATGAAAAATTAAGGGACTGAAAATTAAAGTCAATATTTTTATTTCTGTATAAATCTGGGGCTTTCTGTATTTTCCAATTTATCTCATACAAAGATATGTTACCTTTATAATAAGATTGGAAACTCCTGTTTTTAGTTTAAAAGCGGGGGGGGAAGTCAAGTTAAAAGCAAGTTTCCATCTCCATCAACTGTAAAACCAGTCATTCTTCCCTGGAAATCACACGTGGTTTAGTCTTAGGACTCCCATCCTGGCACACAACTCCTGGGAAACCAAGCACCCAAGGGAACTGGTTATGATAGGTTTGCACGGGTGAACACATCATAACACACACACACACACACACACACACACACACGCACACAGACATAAACACACACAGCACTGCTATGGGCAATTCAATGATTCCATCTGTCTTTATCAAATCACTCTCTGACCCATAAAGTGAATTAGACTTACTATTGAGAATAGAAAACATCACATCCACTGCATGGTCTGAGAAATTTTCCTTTTCTAGTCTTTCCAAACTCTCTCTTTAGGCCACTCACTTCTGATCTTTATTTCATGAAGCTACTCTTTAAATGCCAAGTGCAAAATGTGAGCTACGAGGCACAAGACAAGTGTAACCTGTTCAGAATATAAATGAACAAGCAGAATTGTCTTACTGCTATTAAAAAAAAAAAAAAGCTCAGAGTGTTGTACTGGCAGTTAGGAGCCTTATCTTCATATACAGAGGATGACACCCTATTAAAAACACAGTGTTTTGCATTTGAGTGTTTGATATTCTCAATCCAGGAGTCACTTTCATAGTCTCCGATATCAACACCCATGATAAACATAAGTGATTAGAAAAAAAAAAAACAAAAACAGATGTGTTGGAAAATACTGACTTTGGATGTAATCAGACCGGAATGCAAAAACCTGGTTCTGTCACTCGGTCATGAGTGACTTTGGGCAAGTCCCCGAGTCCTCTGTGCCTGTTTCCTAATCTGTCAAAGGCCAACAACAACCCCCACTGCGCAGGCCATCTGCAATTACTGAAAAGAGATAAGCATGTTAAGTACTTAGCCCCACGCCTTGTACATAGCGAGCCTTACCATTGAGGAGCCCCCCTCAACATGGTTCCTTATAGATGAGAAAGTGAAACCAAAAGTTTCAGTGACAGGACAGGGCTCAGCACCCACAAAGCTACCCTTATACCGCCCTGATTCCCAGGCTTGCTGGTGGATGAGCTCTTGCATGTTGCTAAAAGACTGCATCAGTCTTGGACATGTTGGGCGGGGGAGGCTCAGTGAGCCTTCAGAGACCAGGGCATCAAGAGCAGCAGCACGGCCAAGGCTTGCGCTGGCAGAGAAGCCAAGGAGCAAGATGGTTCTAGAGACACCATCACCAGCCTCTTGGTGGGATTTGCCCATTGCCCAGGGTCCCAGGGCTCTGTCATATTGGGAATCCAGCCATCCCAAGGCCATGGCTGAATAGCCAACTCATCTTCCTGCTTCTGCTTATCCAAGGCTTCCACTGCCTATGCTCTGCTTCTCTAAACTTCCCAGAAGGGGCTATAGACATGGCAGGCACCAAAGGCATCTTATATATAACTAGAGCACACTCATTATCTGAGAATATGTCTCTTTTTTTCCTGGTGGTGATGGTGCAGGAGCATGGCTAAAATGTTTCCGAAGTTATTGACCTTGAATGAAAGTCTGAAATATTCAGATCCATACTACAGGAATAAAAAGGATCATAAGAAACTTCTATGAACAGCTATATGCCAACAAACTGGGCAAACTAGAAGAAACGAATAAATTTCTAGAAACATACAACTTACCAAGACCGAATAATGAAGAAACAGAAACTCACAACAGACCAATTACTAGTAAGAAGATTCAATCGGTAATCAAACACCTCCCAACAGACAAAGGTCCAGGACCAGATGGCTTCACTGGTGAATTCTACCGAACAGTTATAGAAAAGTTAATACCAATCCTTCTCAAACTCTTCCAAGATATGGAAGAGGAAGGAATGCTTCCAAATTCATTTTATGAGGCATTACTCCAATATAAAAACCAGACAAGAACATTGTAAGAAAATTGTAGGCCACATCCCTGATGGACACAGATGCAAAACTTTTCAACAAAATATTTTCAAAGTGAACTCAATGATGCATTAAAAGAATCAGAGACTATGATCAAGAGGGATTTATTTCAGAGATGGCATGATGTTTCCACATCTACAAATCAATTAGTGTGATACACCACATTAACAACATGAAAGGTAAAAATCATAGGACCATTTCAATGGACACAGGAGAAGTATGTGACACTCAATAAAGTGGGCACAGAGATACCTCAGCATAATAAAGGCCATATATGACAAGCCCACAGTTAACATCATACTTAATGATGAAATACTGAAAACTTTTCCTGTAAGATCAAAAACAAGACAAGGGTGTCCACTTTCACCACTTTTATTCACCACAGAACTACTAGGTTAGCAAGAGTGATTAGGCAAGAAAAAGAAATAATCCAAATCAGAAAGGAAGAAGTAAAATTGTCTCTATTTACAGGTGATGTGCTATTGCATACAGAAAAATCTAAGGACTCCATCAAAAAACTGTTAGAACTGACAGATGATTTCAGTAAAGTTGCAGGGCACAAAATCAGTACACAAAAATCAGTCCCATTTCTAGATACCAACAATGAACTCCCAGAAAGAGAAGTTAAGATAACAACCCCATTTACAACAACATCAACAAAAATTAAATACTTGGAAAGGAAAAAATACTTAAAGGAAAAAATGTAACCAAGGAGATGAAAGATGTGTACACCAAAAACTGAGGACATGGATGAAAGAAACTAAAGGGGACACAAATAAATGGAAATATATGCTGTGTTCATGGATTAGAAAACTTAATATTGTTAAAATGTTCATACTGCCCAAAGCAACTTACAGGTTCAATGCAATCCCTATAAAAATTCTAATGGTATTTTTCACAGAAGTTTTTTTTTTTAAATCCTAAAATCTGTATGGAACCACAGAAGATCCCAAATTACCAAAGCAATCTTCCAAAAGAACATATAGGCAATGCATTTCCTGATCTCAAACTGTATTTCAAAGCTATGGTAATCAAAACAGTATGGTATTTGCATAAAACAGACACATAAATTAATGGAGCAGTAGAGAAAGCTCAGAAATAAATCCATGCATATATAGTCAATCAATTATCAACGGAAGAGCCATGAATATACAATGGGGAAAAGATGGTCTGTTCAGTAAATGGACAGCTCTGTGAAAAAGAATGAAACTGGACCCCTATCTCACACCATACACAAAAAATCAACTCAAAATGAATTAAACACTTCAACATAAGACCCTGCAGGAAAACAGAGAGTAGCTCTATGACATTGGTCTTGGCAATGATTTTTTTTTTTTTTTTTGGTTTTGACATGAAAAACAGAATCAACAAAAACAAAAATAAAAAATGGGACTACATCAAACTCAAAAGCTTCAGCACAACAAAGAAAACCATTGATAAAATGAAAAGGCAGCCTACGGAATGGGAGGAAATATTTGCAAATATCTGGTAAGGGGTTAATCTCCAAAATATACAAGGAATCCATATAACTTAATGCAAAAATAAATAAATAAATAAATAAATAAATAAATAAATAAATAAGCAAGCAAGCAACTCATTTTAAAAAATGGGAAAAACCTAAATGGACATTTTCCTGAAGACATGCAAATGGCCGACAGATACACCTGGAGGTGGTTACTATCATCACCTCAGGGAAATGCCAATCAAAACCAGAATGAGGTTATCACCTCACACCTGGTAGGATATCTATTATAAAAAAGAAAAAATTTTATAAATGTTGATGAGTATATAGAGAAAAGGGAAACCTTGTACATGTTGGTGAGAATGTAAAATAGCACAGCCACTATGGATGTTTCTCAAGAAATTAAAAACAGAACTGCCATATGACCCAACAGTCCCAATTCTGTATTGTTCAAAGGAAAGGAACACACTCCTGAAGAGACATCTGTCTTCCTACGTTCATAGCAGCATTACTCACAATATCCAAGAAATGGAAACAACTTAAATGTATGTGGACAGATGAATAGATAAAGAAAATGGACGCACACACAACAGAATATTATTCAGCCTTAAAAAAAGGAAATCATGTCATTTGCAAAGCAGTGGATGAATCTGGAGGCTATTATGTTAAGTGAAATCAGCCAAAGACAGTGACACATGGTATGACTTCTATGTGGACTCTGGAAGAAAGAAGAAAAGAAAGAAAGAAAGGGGGGGAGGAAGAAAGGAAAGATAGAAGGAAGGCAGGCAAACTACAAACTAACTAATAAACTAACTCTTAGAAACAGAGAGGAGAAAAGTGGTTTCCAGGGGCTGGATGTGCAGGGAATAGGGAGACGTTGGTAAAAGGGTACAAATTTTCAGTTCTTAGATGAATAAGGTTTGAGGATCTAACATATGATATGGTGACTATAGTGATAACACTATACATTATGTAACTGAAATTTACTAAAAGAGAATTTAAATGATATCACCAAAGGAAAAAAAAAGAAAGAAAGAAAAATGGTGTATGCAAGTACGTATGGGGGTGAGGGAAGCATTCGTTAACTCATGTATACAGCTCCTCTCACAATGTATACATACGTCAAGTCATCACACTTTCTCTTACAATTTTGTCAATTATACCTCAATACAGCTGGAAAAAAATTCAGATCCTTATTTATTCATTTAATGGAGAAAATTAATTTTGGATATTCTGAAGTTGGCCACTGATTTCTCTGATCTCATTAACCAACTGGATGTGAACGACTAATCTAATTTCAAATTCTATCTAAGGGCACATGGGTGGCTCAGTTGGTTAGGCATCCAATTTTTTTCTTTTTTTTTTTTTAAGATTTTATTTTTTTATTTGACAGTGAGAGAGAGGGGGATGGGTACAAGCAGGTGAAGCGACAGAGAGAGGGAGAAGCCAGGCTCTCACTGACCAAAGAGCCCAAGGCAGGGTTTAAGCCTAGGACCCTAGGGATCATGACCTGAGCTGAAGGCAGATGCTTAACCGACTGAGCCACCCAGGGGCCCCAGCATCCAATTCTTGTTGTTGGCTCAGGTCACAATCCCAGGATCATGAGATCAAGCCTCACATCGGGCTCTTGCTCAACAAGGTTGTGCTTGAGATTCTCTCCTTCTTCCTAGTGCCTCCCCCTGCTCATGCTTGTGCTCTCTTCTCTCTAAAAATTAATAGATAAATAAACAAATAAAAAAATACATTTTAAAAAAAATTCTATCTAAAACAAACCATTCACTGATTTTTTTTTTTTTTTACAACAGGAAAGATAATGGACGGAAAATTTCTGAAACATGAAATAATAGTAACTATATGATTCTAGGCAGTGAGCAATACCGCTTGGGAATTCTGAAAGTTTTCCATTCTCCCAGTCTTCACTGGGCTGATTTCCTTTGACTATCTCCAAAAGACATTTGATTTTTTTTGTTTGTTTGTTTCAGATATATACTCCATGTAAACTTTACTCAATAAAGTGAGTTAGAGAGCATCTCTAAACCAATTAAAATCCACCTGGGCCATATCAGAGGGCAGGAACTGGGGTGTGATTTAACAAGGGAACATGTCATCAACTGTACGGTGCCTGGTTTGGAGGAAGACAGTGAATCCAAACTGGACCTGGGGAAGGAGCTCAATGAATATTTTCAGGAGTATGGCTTGGCCAAGGGCTGAACACACAAGTCCAGAACTCAGAAAAAGAGCTAAGGCTGAGTCACCAGGTATTGGCAAACTTGATGGGGCACAAGCCAAGCCAAGCCCGACAGGGATGATGGGCAGAGATGTGTAGTCAGAGTTGCTGCCTGGGCTGCTGTCTGTGGACCCGGGGTCCAGGCGACACTCCCTCAACCAGATTCAGCCTCTCCTAAACAATTCTCTCTCCTTGACTCTGAATTCTTTGCCTGCCAACCGATCTCCTGACGGTTTATTTAAATGCCTAGGTGAAATTCCAACTGGAGAAGAGACAGGAGCATAAGCATTTTGATCCCTGGAGAGAGATAAATATTTGGGAAGTACTGAAAAATGTTAAATGGGAAAGAACTTCAGAATCAGTACCAAGAAATTTCTATTTCTCTGTTGTTGTTTCTCTTCGTACTCCTTCCAGAATGCCTATGGATTTCAGAAGTGGCCATGAGATTTGGGGAATGATTTGGGGGAAGATGAACATCACCACAAAATCTGACCCTGAACGCCGGACTGTTCTCCTTTAAACACTTTGTGTATCTGATTTCCTCTGTGATGTAATCTCTCCTAATCCCATTTAAGATCACGGTTTCTGTTCACTTTTCAAGAACTGTGTAAAATAAACATTTCAGCAGATGTGACTCTCTATGAGTTTGTTCTACCCTGCTTCTGGGTAGAGCTGCTTCAGCGCCTTCCATAGGCTGGCTTTTTCACCGTAGAACCCTCTGCCGTACAAACAGGAAGTAGAATGTGTATCATGGTCCGTATCCGGGGGGAAGGGGAACATTTAGAAAGTTACTGTTCTAGCTGTGCAGCAAGAGAGCAATGTTAATTATAATTACCTTGCTCCCGGCATAGAAAATACTAAAATGACCTGCACAATGAGGATGTCAAATTGTCTTTTTTAATCCGACACCTGTGCTGGAAAATGCTAAGAATCCATGACACTTACAATTCAATACCTAAGATTACCAAACACAAGTTCAGACAGGACTAATTTAGAAATTATTGTCAAGACTCACTGAGCACAGTCATAAATTGGGGGGGGGAAAAGATGTAAAACTGAAAGCCCCACAGAGGCGCTATGTACATGGTTTCCCCATTTGGAAGCTGAACGGAATGTCAAAGAAATTTACTTTATTTAGACTAAAACTCACAAAGATTAACAGACGACTGGGATTCAGAAGAATCTGTGGTACTGAGCCATTTCCAAGGAAGAGCTGCTATTTCTATGAAGAAGGAGAAAAGTCTAAATAATGGATCTCCTTTCTTTCCCAAGTTTCCGTAAAGGACAAAGAATTCACCCCCAAAGTTTTGTGTCAAAGCGGAATTTTTGCTTGACATTTGTGTTGACATTTTTCCCCACATGGACTAAAACCGAAACAGGAAGTAGTAAAAGATGAAAGGGCCAGACCTTGAGGAAACCAAGATCTGTCCTAAGACATACTCAAACTCGTGAAGCCTTGCATCTATCCCAAATCATCTTTTATCAGAGAAAAAAAAAGAAGAAAAAAAACTCAGAGAAGCACTTTTTAATCTCATAAATTATAGGAGACACTTGGTCCTCAGTACCTTACCCGGCTGTGTGAAAGTTCTGACCCGTTTCAAGAGATTGTCTATAGGAAATACTAGTAATCAGAATATGGGCAAATAAAGGCTTTTTGAACAAGATATGGCTGATGCAAACCAAAGCTACTGGAGTAGAGGGAAGATTGATTTAAGAACATTGCATGCAGCATAATGATGAACTAAAACCTGGCCAAGATCAGATAAATTTTCTTCGGGGAGGAGAAAAACAACAACAACAACAACAAAACCTGTGCATTAAATCATAAAGTTGAGTTTTCAGTTCAGTAGCTCATGTTTGGACAATGGCAAGTTCAGGCTCATTACAAAGGTGGGTGTGGTGCTGAAGCCAGGTTGGTTGGCGGTGGGTAGGGGCTGGGGGGGTGCAGGGAGAACCTTAGAATAAGAAACCATGTGGCCTCTGTTCACCGATGACAGCTCCGTAAGTGCCCAGGAGAACGAATGGGCTGAGGGAGGCATGACAGGTGTAAGGCAGGCCTTGTTTTTGAGAGCTTTCCACGCAAAATCCCAAAAAAGGGAACAAAAAACCTGGACCCACGTGCCCTCCAGAGAGGCTTTCTTTCTCTTCACAGAAGGGGCGACCAGCCTTGGGACAGAAGAACACTGGAAGTTTGGAGTCCTGGCAGCCAGGCACCTCCTTCCCAACGATAAACCATTAAAATGGAGTGGCTACTTGTTTCTGACATTCCTGTGACCACTTTAAAGAGACGATCTCTCTGTTTCGGTCCTCAGATTACCAGCGCAAATGTCACAAATGCAGAGCGTGCCTGGGAACTGTAAAGCGGGCCAAGTGTGTTTCTTGGGTGGCCCCAGCTGTCTCTACTGGAGCTATTTCCAGGAGGTTTCCTTCCTCTCTGCCTCCACATGAGTTTGGGTCTGCGTGTGACCCCCCGGGGATGGTGGGGATCCACTTATGGGTATGGATGTGCAGGTCTGGTGCCGGTGCTGCTCTCCCCGCCCCCCCCCCCGCCACTCTGTAAGTGCAGGTGGAGGGCACATCTGGGGAAAGAGTCATTTGGGGGGTTGGTCATCAGGGGAGGGAACCCACCTTCTAACTCTGAACTTGGAATTTGGAGAGAGAGCCTCAGATAGGCAGAGAGAGAGACCGAGGTTCTCTGGGCTACAGATCTTGCAGGATGGGCATGCCCTCTGAAGACAAGCCAAGAGCTGGAACTAAAAAACCCAGACAGGGTGACCCAGTCTGAGCCACGTCTCTGGAGCTGGAAGTCATGAGCTCAGCCTTTGAAAGCAGGTCGTAGAACTTTCTTTTCCACCTGATTCACCTTTTGACAGTGTTTGAAGAGTCCCAGCTGGCAGTAGCTGTATTAAAGGAAACACGGGGAAGGCAATGGTGTCCAGGCTGGGGCGAGGACTTTGAAGCATGCACAACACACCCATGTGGCCAGGCACAGCGGCAGAGCTCCATGAAACCAAAGAATCCCGACAGAGGTGGAATCCTTTGGGAAGGGAGCGCAGCTATCCCTCTCGGCACAGACATTCTCCTTCTGCGCCCAAGCCTTGATTTCCGGATTGGGATTCTGATTCTTGGTTCTGGATTTTGTTTTATTAGGGGAGTGGTGGTTTTACACTTCAGGCTCTTTCCCCTACCTCCTAACAAAACCTGCTCCTAAGAAAATAGTCAGAACTATGTATTCAGCAAACACAGTGTACCGGTCTCCGGGTAAAGTTCTGGAAGCGATAACACGGCGGTCCTGGGGTCCTGCCTGCAGGGAGCTGAGACTCCCACGGGGGAGGACTACCTCCCCTAGCAAGTTAGATCTAGTCACAGCTTTATCTCTGATTATGAATGGAAACATTTTATCCTTTCTTAGGGGAATATCTGATGTCAGCTGCAGCTGGGGCCAGTTTTCTGGACTCTTAGATCTTTGCAAGGCCAATTTTGGGCGCAGATCCTGGGTGACCATATTCTTGTTCGCTGCTCTACGACACTGATTGAATGATGGTGTTTAGCACATGACCAGGTGACTTGGTCTGTTTCCCTGTGAGTAATTAACAGGCAGGAACTTGCTGGGCCCCAACTGCCACGCTCTTAACGCCACAAAATCAAACCTCCTAACAACTGTTTGAACAATATCTTGCCCACTAACAAATTGACACAGGGCTCACAACAGATTGGGGGTAATAAATCATATTAAATTACAATAACTTCCTTAGCCTTTGGTAAGATAAATATGTTAATAAAGTCTTATTCTGAAAGACGAGCTAAAAAGTCATTGTTTCCCTCCAGCACTCCCTCTAAAAGGCAACACCCAGCCTGGAAGAAAAGGCAGAACTTGGAAACAAAAACACAAAGGTCACGTCGCCATAGATACGCACGGAGAACCCGGATACCCATCGTCCAGGGAGCAAAGTCTCAGCCTCCCCATCTTCTGTGGAAGCCTTTCCTATGCGCCCCAACACCTGTGCCCGGGCTACCAATATTTCCCGGCTTACAAAACCTACAAAATTAAAGGAAAACAATCACTGCCTTCAAGATGCAAGAAGAAAATGATATCAAGAAGAAATGGACTGGGGTTCAACTGCGTCTCTATCGTATTAGTTGCTAATACAGCGAAGAGTGGCACAGACTGGGGTCTTCCACCGCTGAGGTGCTGGGAGTCTGAGATGGAGGTGTGGGCAGGGTTGGCTTCTCCTGAGGTGTTCCCAAAGATTCTTTAAAAATCATGCCCGACTGTAAATTAGATAATTACTTTAGGCAAGTATTCGCGGAAGCGATTCGAATTTCTAGCCCACCATGCTCTTCCAAAGTCCCCCTCGTGAACTCTGCCTGCCTGTCTGATACTGGGATGTCTATGTGACATCCCAACCTCGGGGGGTACAGTCCCCTCACACCTGCTGGGCAGGCATCGTCCCCTCATTCTGAGGGCAGACACATCAGTTGCTCCGGTCAAAAACCAGGGAGTCCAATTCTGGATCCTGAATTTTTCCTGAATTTTCTATAGAAGGAAATCCTGTGGCTCTGACGTCAAAATACATTGACATCTGCCCATCGATCACCCCCTCCACTGTGTCAGTATGAGTCACCGATGACTCCTGTCTGATCATGGCTTCGGTCTCCTAGTGGTCTCTCCGTCCCTACCCTTGACCCTGTACAGTCTATTCTCAAAACAGCAGCCAGAGTAGTCCAGGCAAATGTAAGTCAGGCCATGTCAAAGCCCGTAAGGCTCTTCCATTTCACTCAGGGTGGAAGTCAAGCTCCACAGCCCACAGTGCCCCGGCTTCCTGCTTAGCCGGTGCTCCCCACCACCGAGTCGCAAGGGCTTCCTTGCTGTTTCTTCATGTTGGGGAGCTCTTGCCGGGGCAAATCCCTCCCTCTCCCTACATGGAGCAGGGCAGACCCCTGACCCCCTTCCAGCCTTAGCTCAGCTCTAACCTTCACTACACGGCTTGTTTTGACCACCAGATAAGGACTGGGAAACTGTCACCATCCCTTCCCTGAGCATTCCAGAGCCCCCTTACCCCAGTCTGCTCTGCCTTCCTCTTCCTGCTCTAACATGCCACCTGGTTATCATGCTTACTGCTGGGGCTGCCCCCAGCTGCCCACTCCCCGCTCCAGTAGCCTCCAAGTTTTGTTCACGAACGTCTCCCCCTCACCTGGGCTCATCAAGTCTGCCACACAGTTGGAGCTCAATAACTATGTGCTGAATGAATGAGCGGATCGGTGAATGAAAAGTACAACATTCTCTTCAACAATACATCGACAAGTGATATTTAATGTAGGTATAAAGGAATTTATGTTTTTAAAATAAAATTTATATTTTTTACAAATCCTTACAAACTAGTGGACCATTTTCTGATTAGTAAGGTAACTGTTCACCTTCTTCCTAAATAACTCCAGGGTTCATGTCTCTTCCTCGGGATCAGGTATTTTCTGGACAGTTTCTAAAAGAAAACAATATTCCACAAACGCATCCTTCTGGGGCCAGACATCCTAGATCTGTACCCTGGCTTCGTCTCCCTCATATGCACAATGTAATAGTAGCTATCCCATGTGGCCATGTGAGGATTAAAGGAATTAATTAATGCAAATTCCCTAGAACAGTGCCAAGCACATAATAAGAACTATCTAAGTTTTCATTATTTTTCTTCTCTATATTACTGTACCATAAAGAAATTGGTTGGTGAAATATAACACTGTATTACTTTACCTCGGTTTTAAATTGTATTGATCGGGGCGCCTAGGTGGCTCAGTGGGTTAAGCCTCTGCCTTTGGCTCGGGTCATGATCTCGGGGTCCTGGGATCGAGCCCCTCATCGGGCTCTCTGCTCAGCAGAGAGCCTGCTTCTCCCTCTCTCACTGCCTGACTCTCTGCCTACTTGTGATCTGTGTCTGTCAAATAAATAAATAAAATCTTTAAATCAATAAATAAATTGTATTGATCAACATAACCAAAAAATAAAGCAAAAAACCAAAAATCAAAGTTCTGCCTATCTGTATCATATGAGATATCCTGACAGGTTTTGACCAAATGTGAAGTGATCTGACTTTAAATATAGACTCAGTGGCATGGTAAAAATTCACTTTGGAAAACTGCCAAAGGAAACTTCAAAATGATAGGCAGTCTTTGTCCAGAACAGCAGAGACTCCAGGAAAACAAAAGTCTCATTGAGCTGAAAATTAAGAGAGACGTGTTACAAATATTAAGATGCCACTGACAGAGGAAAATCAGAGACATTCTGAATGAAAAGGAGTGTTTGCCCTAAACTGCGAGTCACAAGGGCAAGCACTCCTGACTGTAGATACTGAGTTGTTTTCCAGTACTTTCCCCATGAGTGACTCCATGCGGGCTAATCCAGGTGAGGTGGAAAAAACTAGTAAATAATGGTTAATGTTCCTGCAAAGGAACTCCAGGGAGATCATGTAGCACGTAAAAATAAATCAGTCCCTTTAGGGGGAAAAGAATGAAATTATTCATTCAACATGAGGTCTGAGGAGACTCCTGGCAGATTGGTGAAGCACGTGCTTTCAGGATCGAAGGTCAACTCGCAAGTAGGGGAGAGATTTATAACAGAATTTTTAAATTATAAGTGACTTTAAAAATGATCATTTTGCAGTTGAGAAAAATTAAGAAATTGAGAGGTTAAATCCATAGCAAATAGAAAAAGAAAAGGATCTTCTGTCTCTTGAGAGACCCTATAATGTAAGATAATAAAAGATTAAAAAACAGATTAACCTACAATGTCAAAGAGAGTAGAGAGGGGCCATCTGCAGATGAATGGTTTTAACAGAACTCTGTTAAGGCAGCCAGCCAGTGGACAAGTGGTGAAGGAAGCCTGCAAAGTGGAGGAAGGAAGGGTGAGGTGTTCACTCAGGGGCATTTGCCTCCAAGTGGGAGGTGGCTTGCCCCACGGGACTCCTCAGAGGCCTAGCGATTAGAGACTCTGGTGTGGCAAAACTAGGGGTGAAACTTGAAGCTGAAAACCGGTGGATTCTTTAAAGATAAATAAATTAAACAGTCAGTGTCCCAAGCCTATCACATGGAATGCTAGCACTTACGTATTCCGAAGCTGACAAATCAGGTTCCTTTTTCAGAAATGTGAGTTGCCACCTCCACATTCTGGCTTTGGTTGACTCCCAGGACAACAGTCACCACCTTGCTTGATGGTCCTAAAACAAAACCTTACCCAAATCTACAAAGCTCCCAATCTACTTTTAGACTTTTACTCTTAAATATGAGCGGCCAACCTGGGATGGATTAAGTTTGAAATAGACAGTTCATGATAAACAGAAAACATGATCTCAAAAGGAAAGGATAATGTGGGGAGTAGGAAAGAACTAAATACATATGAGAACTCTGGCATTCTCAAAGAAATTGGAAAATTATATTACATCTATAAAATAAAAGCAGGATGTTTTGATAAATGAATGGGTATGAAACAAGATAAAAATATTCTTACAAATTAAAAATATAAGACTCAAGAGGAAATAAATCAGTAGGGTCTTTGGGAGAAGGATTAAGAAAATCTAAAAAATAAAACTGGTTGGCAAAGGTATGAGAGAGATATTACATGATGTCCCATGTCTAACACATGAGGGCTCGGGGAAGAAAGACTAGAGAAAATGGAGAGGTCAAAATTAGCAAGGATATCATACAGGAAAATTTACGAGTTGAAAAAATTCAAGTCTCTACACTTAATGAGCCCACTATAATAAATGAACAAATGAATAAATGAAAAAAGACTTGTGTCCAGCATATCATGATGAAATTTCAGAATACTATGAATAATAAAAAGAATCTAATAACTCTTGAGAGAAAAATCAAGTAACATACAAAATATCAAAAATCAGAAGCTACACTGCAGACAAGGGAAAAGCATATTTAATCTGGATTTAGGCAAATAATCAGGTTTCAGGTTGAATTACAGACATTTTCAGCATTACTTGAAGATATGTTAAAGTTAAATAAATAACTGAAAAAGAAAAAGCAAGGGGAAACAGAGGTTCAATCAAGAGGTTGGTTAAGGGAATTTCCGTGTAGCAGAGAAATTAACCTAGCTTGGACCAGGAGAATCGGGGCTGTGAAGGAAAGGAGTTTTTGGAGAATGTGGGGCACAATAGAACACCTAAAGTTTGAGAGCATTTGAAAAACTTGAGAACATAATAGAGGAAAGCAATGCAAAATAATAACCAGAAACTCTAGGATAAACAAAAGGCCATATATAAAAAGAAATCTCATATGTGACTATGTGAGTATAAAAACCATGGTAAAATGCACATAACATAAAATTTGTCATTTTAACTATAATACGTCGGCATTTGGTACATTCACACTGCTGTACACGCCATCACCTCAATCTACAGTTGACCCTTGAACAACACGGGTTTGAACACTGTGGGTCCACTTATATGTGGGTTGTTTTTAATATCATACAGTGTTACAAATGTATTTTCTCTTTCTTATGATCTTCTTAATAACATTTTCTTTTTGCTAGCTTACTTTATTATAAGAATACAGTATAAGTACCTGTAACATATAAAAATACGTGCCAAACTACTGTTAACATTATCGCTAAGGTTTTATGTCAGCAGTAGTTCATTGCGGTTTTGATTTTCGTTTTCTTAATGACAATTGAGGTTGAGCACCTTATTGTACATTTGTACATCTTCTTCAGAAAAATGTCTGTTCCAGTTGTCTGTCCTCTTCGAACTGTGTTGTTTGGATTTTTGTTATTGTTGAGTCACAGGAGTTCTTTATATATTATGCATATTAATCTTTATCACATACATGGTTTACAAATATTTTTTCCAGTTCTGAGGGTTATCTTTTCACATTATTGATACTGTTCTTTGGTGCACAATAGTTTTAATGTTGATTAAGTCCAATTTACCTATTTTTTTCTTTTGTTACTTGTTCTTTTGCTGTCATATCCAAGAAATTATTGCCAAATCCAATGTGATGAAGGTTTTCCCCTATGTTTTCTTCTAAGAGTTCTATAGTTTTAGCTCTTATGTCTAGGTCTTTGATCCATTTTGAGTTAATTTTTTTGTAACTTTATTTTATTTGTTTATTTAATTTTGGGGAGAGAGGAGAGAGAGAGAAGGACAGAGAGAGGCTCAATGCCCATGGAGTCTGACACGGGGCTCAATCTCACAACCCAGAGATGGTGACCTGAGCTGAAATCAAGAGTCAGACGCTTAACTGACTGAGCCACTCCAAAGCCCTGAGTTAATGTTTGTTTCTGGTTTTGGGAAAGGGTCCAATTTCATTCTTTTGCTTTAGGATATACATTTGTCCCAGTGTCATTTATTGAAAAGACTATTCTTTCCTCCATTACATAGATATGAGGCCCTTGCCAAAAATCAATTGACTATAGATATATGGATTTATTTCTAGAATCTCAATTCTGTTCTATTGATTTATGTCTATTTTTATGCCAACATCCAATTTTTCTGATTACTGTAGCTTTGTAATAAATTTTGAAGTGAGAATGTGTGAGTCCCCTTTGTTCCTTTCCAATATTGTTTTTTCTATTCTTGTCATTTTACATGAATTTTAGGATCAGCTTTTCCATTTCTGAAAAAATGGGGGGATACATTGTGATTTTGATAGGAATTGCTTTGAATCTTTTCATGTTCCCTTGAGAAGAATGTCTATGTTGCTGTTGTTGGGTAGAGTGTTCTGTATATGTCTGTTAGGTTAGCTGGCTTATAGTGTTGCTTGAATGACTCTGTGACTTTGTAATGAACAATAATTACATCTTTTTAAAAAGATTTTATTTATTTATTTGACAGAGAGACACAGTGAGAGAGGGAACACAAGCAGGGGAAGTGGGAGAGGGAGAAGCAGGCTTCCCACTGAGTAGGGAGCCCAATGGGGACTCAATCTCAGGACCCTGGGATCATGACCTGTGTCAAAGGCAAACGCTAATGACTAAGCCATCCAGGCGCCCCATAATTACATATTCAGAACAGTAAAAACAGTTGCACAGGTGAACTCCAGATCAGCCTGAAGTCTGAGCCTGCTAATCCATCCTCCTGGGAAATTCTACAAGAGACAAACAGTGAGGGTAGGCAAGTGACTGACCACAGATGAGTGAAGCAACATTATAGTAGATTAAATAACAGACAACAGAAATTGAGTTGGGAGTTGTATACATCAAAACCTCCTCCAGCATTAGTTACTGAAAGAACATTAAGTAGAGCTAAGAGAAACCCAGTCATTTAAAACTCAAAATTACATAGCTTACTCTCTATTTGAGGGTGAATAAACAGAAAATAACCAACAGAGTTTCTATGGAAAATAACTGTAGAACACAAGGGATAGAAGGTAATTTTAATGATGCAGGAGAAAGAATTTATTACAACCAGAAAAATACCTGGCATTCATAATAGAAGAATAAACAGGAAGAATTAGAAAGACAAAATGAAGACTTGACAACTCAATAAGCTGCAAAAAATAAAGTGGAAATGAATAGATTGAAAGCCACAATTTCAAAATTAGAGTTACAATTGTAGAATTAAAACCTGAATTGGAGTCAGTAAAGAGAGATGTTTTGCTGACATGGCTCTATCTTGGCCTACTTGTTTCCATTTCTTCCTTAGCACACAGCAACATCTCCTTGGCACCATGACAGAGTTCTGGCCAGTAAAACACAGAGTAAAGAGATACACACCATTTCCAGGTCAGGCCCATAGAAACATCCTCCACACTCTTTCTTTACTTGCCAGTCAGATGCTGAGGATCTAGCAGAGAACTCTTGAGATCCTAGCAGTAGTGCAGCTGTAAGATGAATTTAGCGAGGCCTAAATCCCTAAATCGCTACTTGTGAAAAACCTTCCCTCCATTCCTAAACACTTTTTTGTTTTTCCCAGAGTGAAAAATATACATTATTTCTATTTTGCTTAAACAAATTGAAATTTTTTTATTATGTTGTCAGTAAACAATGAATCTTAGAACACTACATCAAACTAACGACATACCGTATGGTGACTAACAAGTTCAATTAAAAAAAATAAACATCTATTATGCTCAACTACTGAGATTTGGGTTCCAGCTAATTAATACAAACTGGTATCATGTGTGGGAAACTAAAGCAGTGATATTGAGGACAAACATCAGAGATTCTCCCAGGCCACAGAGAAAAAGAAGAAAGAGGGATATATAAAAGAGATGATGGATAGGAAGGAAAAAGAAGAAAGATCCCAATTCTTTGTTAGAACATTTTTTTAAAAGCTGAACCAGAATCAATTATCAAAGACATAATTAAAATTTTCTGGATAAAAAAATAATCTGGGCATAAAATTGGAAAGAGCACATTATATTTTGGGCATCATTAATAAAAAGGTACATGTGCTTGTGGCGAAATCTGGGTTTGAGGAAAATGGGAGTCAGTTGGTTCCAAGCCCCCTCTCCACCCATCCAGGAACAAAAAGAAATCAACAAAGGAAAACACAGCAAAGGGGAAAACACATGATAAAAAGGGCATTATTAGGTCAATTGATGAAATTAGAATATGGATGGCTAGAAAACATAAAAATATGTTTTCAGTGCTCAATTTACTGAAGTTGCAAGTAGCTTCTCCCTAGTCTTGAGAAATTCACTGATACATTTAGGGGTAAGAGGGACGTAAATTACCCTCAAGCAGTTCAAAAGCGAGTTGTGTGTGCGCATGCGTGCGCATGTTGCAGAGGTGTGCATGCGCGCACAAGCTTGTGCGCATGTGCTTACACGTTGTGCATGCGTGGTGTGTGTGTGTGTGTGTGTGTGTGTGTGTACGCATGCATGTGAGTGTCACCCTGAAAGCGAGAATGAAGACAACGGGACCGAGTATCAATGATGTGTGAGTCCTTGTTAAAGGTATTTGGGTGTTTTTGTACTAATCTTATTCTCGCACCTTTTTCTGTAATTCTGAAATATTAAAAAATATATACATACATATATACATATATTTGTAAATGTCCAACAAATAAAGCAATTCTAAGCATCTTTAGTTATAAAAGGGAGGGTCCTTCAAAAGAGAACAAAAATCAAACTGGACTAACACACTGGATTTAGATTTGGGAGGGTTTTACATTGGGTAACAGAAGAAATGAAGTAATAATACAAGTTTGGGGTGCTGTCCTTGTGGCTTGAGATTTTTATCCCTCAGTCAAAAAGTTATTTTTCCTTTGTAAAGACCTCAGGAAAACTATCTTGTACCTTCAAGAACTCAGAAACCACATCATCTCCGTGTTCTTCTTAAAAACTTATCTGAAGATGCATTGCGATAGACTGAAAAATGATTATCATTCCAGTTCTAGCACGCGTGATTTATTGAATAAAAGACCTAACCACCCGTCATTCAAACCAAGTAAAAGAGTTCAATCTCAAAACATGATTGTAAATAAGTAAATGTAAATGAATTTAGATTTTTCGTAGTGAAGAAGATACATAGGTAAAGCAATGTGAGAAACCACAAGCTGGATTCTTATTAACAAAGTCTGAAAAATTGGTCCCTCATCAGGGAGATGGTAGAAGGGGAAATATGGGGGAATTTGCTCATTTTATATCAGGGAAATTAGGATTATGTTTAATGTTGACTTTGATAACTGGTGAAAAGTAAGTTGAGAAGCATAGAAACATTGAAACGTAAGGGTAATAGAAAGAACACAGTGCTGGTGATGCGGGTTGTTAACCTTGAGTGAGGTCAGAGCCAGGAAAAGCCCTTATGCTGATCAGGGTGCAGAACAATGGGTGCTGTTGCTAGAACCTCACAGCTTCAGAAATGCCACGGTGCTTGAAGGCCTGGGCAGATCAGGAGTTGTTGGCGTCCTGCTGCAGGCTTCAGTGAGAGTGTAGGGAGTGAAGGACTTTAAGAGTTAGGAGCAAAGCTATGCCTCCAGCAAATAATTCTTCTCTTTTTGAGAGTAACAGCTCCTGGCCTGCCATTGGGCCCTGGAGGAGACAGCAGACCGTGGGACACGAGGTGACCAGATACCTGATACTAGCCATTCACGAGCTGGTTGTTATTTGATCTGCTCGGCCATAAAATTGGAAATGCCAAGAAGTGGTCAACCATTACGGAAAGATGATATATTGATCTATATAGGCCCATGCCTACGAGTTCCCAAGGCATAAATAAGGCCCAAGAGCAAGTCACTCATGGGCTCATGATGTGTAACCTGGCCACACTGGTGGCCTCACCATTGGCTTCACCATTGCCTCATGACAGATTCCCAATGACCAGCTGACGACAGAGGAGAACAGTTCAAGCCAGACTAGATGGCTCTGTGCCATATGCCAACGCCAGCCCAATTTGGACTGTTGTGATTATGGTCCCACGTAGGGGTAGCCTTGAACACTGGGGAAAGGAGATCCTCCCAGTGGGCAGCACTCTGCCTGTAAGAGGAGCTGGCCTGGAGTCAGGTCCTGCATGGATCCACGGAGCGGCTGACAGTTGGCCATATGGTCAGAGACAATGCCAAGGTTAAAAAAACCCCCACAACTGTATATATATTAGTCTAATTTAATTATATAGGATTATATATAGTGTATGTGTCTAGATACATTATATATATACAGTTCTAAAATTAAAACTGTATGTCAT
This sequence comes from Taxidea taxus jeffersonii, assembly GCA_003697995.1. NCBI lineage: Eukaryota > Metazoa > Chordata > Mammalia > Carnivora > Mustelidae > Taxidea > Taxidea taxus. The sequence continues at coordinate 116,296 of ML104910.1, read as the reverse complement.
AATGTTAACAGTATGGGTGGTTTCTATTTTCTTACATTTTCCTAAATTTTTTTTCAGTGATTATTATTTTTACAAACAGAGGCAGCAAAGATAAATATTATTTTAAAAAGAAACTTTCTTAGGGCCTGGCTTCGTAGGCATTTGGCATGGTTTGTGTAGTTTATTTTGCTCTGAAGTCTGTCTTCTATAAGAAGCATTGTGGTTAGTCCATGAATGTGTTCCCTTACGACCCTTGGTGAACCTGCTTTGGCAGGCCATATCCCAAAGACAGTGGAGTCATGAGCTTTATAACTGAGTCATATAAATAGAATGCAAAGGGAGCAGCTTTCTGTTGATCTAAAAGTACATGAGGCAGTGTGGGGTCATTGAGAGATCCAGGCTTTGGGGAAAGACTGGCTGGCCTTTGATTCCCAACTCTGCTGTTACTTAGCCATGTGATTTTGGACAGTACAACTGACCTCCAAGTACAGATTTCCTTCTCTTGAAAGGAGAGTTTGTTAGCCACCTTATGCTATCCCTATAGAGTGCTCAAAACAATTGAAAGTGGTACACCGTGTAAGCTGTCTATCTACCAGTACTGAGCCCAGGCAGGAGCTCTGCATCTGTTCTCTGCACACATGCGCGGTAAGGGAGCATGTGTAGTGGGGCTGGAACTAGGACCAGGCTCAGTCTTTCCAGGCTCCGGAAGGCTGCTTACTCTCATCAGCAAGAGAGCGAGTGGAAAGTCTCAATTCACCCTCTGCCCGGCTGCCTACGATTGACTAAGTTGTGAGCACCGGTAGGCTAGCTGATGAGGAGAATCCTGGCACGCTCCCCTCTTTTCCCCTCCAAATAAGAATGTAAGTCTCCAGTCACCATCTACTCCTACAGTTAGATGGGAAAGCATAGAATAGGAAAGTGGCGCACAGAGGTTTATAGTATTACGAGGCAAGTCTGCGGAAGTGAGGGCAACCCAGGAAGTGCTGTAGCATCCATTTTCTTTCCTCTGTTCTCTGGTTTGAAAAATGCCTTCCCTGAAGAGAAATTGCAACATGTCCCAGGTGCATGAAGCTTAAGAGCAATAAAAGAGACAGCCTTGTAGTGAGATAGGAGAGAACTTTCTAGACTCTGTCGCCACAGGAGGGTCCTTGTGGCTCCCCTCTGTCCCTGTCCATGTTCTTCCGCCAACGTTGCCGGGAGGCTTGTGAAATCCCAGGCTACAGGTGCACAGGTAGTATGTGCTGAGCCATCACCATGGCTCCCAGGGCAGACTAAGTACGCTGGGAGGGCGTAGGACTGGTGGCCTCATGCTGACAGCCTGACACCAGCTATGCTGATCGCACTTACTACCAACAGGCCACTGAACATGAGCTTTAGAGTCAGATGGGTTTGGATTCGTAGCCTGGATTCCCAATCCCATTAGCTTTGTACCATGAGTAAAGGACCATGGGCTTTCATGAATTTTAGACCCTCATCTATGAAATCAGGGGATATATCCATTGTTAAGGTCACCATCTGCATGGAAAGTGCTTAGCATAGTACTGGAGAAATAAAGGAGGTTCAAGTATTATTGAGTTCACTCTCCCTAAGGCAGCTAAAGACTTTCTGGAATTTTCTAGGGAGGTCTGTTAGCCCCCTATGATTTTAAGGCAGCAAGGGATAAAGCATGTAGGAAGGAATCAACTACAGCTCTTCTCTCCAACAAAGGATTGCAGGAGGCTCAGTCATGGCTACAGATGGCCAGTGGACCACTGCCCTGAGGTGCTATTCATCTCATAGTCCACTCCATGTTCCTGCGTGACGACCAAGCTTGCCATATCTAAAATACCTCCAGCCAGCCAATGTCTTGTAGCCTTCAGTGCTGGAATATGGGGCAAGTTATTCCACATGTGAGGTTATTAGTCCATGTTCAAACCTTCTGAATCCCTTAGAAAAGAAAGAAAAAGATGAGTGTGTGTGTGTGTGTGTCTGTGTGTGTGTGTGTGAGAAAGAGAGAGAGAGAGAGAAAAGAAGGAGGAGAAGGAGCGGGGAGGATGAGGAGGACAGGAAGGGAGGGAGGGGGGAGGAAACAAGAGGAAGGAAAGTGGAGAAAGAAAGGAAGGATGGAAGGAAGGAAGGAAGAGAGAGAGAAAGGAAGAAAGAAAAGGAAGGAAGGAGGGAGGGAAGAAAGAAGGAAGGAAGGAAAGAAAGGAAGGAAGAAAGAACAAAAGAAAGAAAAGGAAGGAAAGTAGAAAAGAGGAAAGAAAGAAAGAAAAAAGGAACGAACACAACTCTTTATTGTTGGTTTCCCTGATGTAATCTATTATGTCTGGAAATGACAGTCTTGCAGAAACATCTGGGACTCATCATCTGCCTTCTGCTACACCAGAGAAGAGATGATTTCTGGATATTAATCTAACATGGGGGCACTCTATAAGCCTACCAAAGGGAACCACAGCCTTTTCTAATTTATTGTGCTGGACAAGAAAATTTAGAGATTTGAAGGAAAGGTTTCATTGCAATGTCAAGGTGGGAGTCCTCAGGATTCTCCCCATCCAGATAAGCAAAAGCTCCATCTGTTTCAGGGAAGACTCAGGCTGTGGAAAACAAGCTCACATTCTTTGTTTTGCACATACACTCGAAAGAATAAAGTTTCAAGGACTTTTGAGACATCAGTCAGCTGGGGTGAGAACAAAGTCTCATTTTCTAGACTCAATCAAGCCATTTACAACTGAGATCCTCTTCTGTAGATATTGATGATTACTAATAGCTTAAAAAGAATCACCTACAGGAAAGACAGACACTCAATTAACCTCTAGCAGAAATAAATTGATTCAAGTAGAAAATCACAGTCTACAACTGACAGTGACTTTCCTAGTGTGGTTCAATTAGAGTTCACTTCAATTTCAACAGGCCTTGGGAAAGTTCTAAAATTATTTCCGTGATGCCTCGATTTCCTTAAAAAGAAAGAAGGCTGCAAGTTCAGAGAGCCCATAAGAGAATGATCAATGTATAAACAGATGATTAATAACCATAATAGACATCAGCATAATTACCAGGAACCATTATATTTGTTGCCTGCATGCATAGAAAAGATGGTTTTAAGTCAAAGGCAGCTGAAAAAAGTCATCTTTTCTTTTGAATGATTTTTAACAAATGAAATATTTATAGTATTTTTAAAAACCAATCATATGCTTATTGCCAGGAAATTCATTTGACATTTTATTTTATTTTATTTTATTTTATTTCATTTTTTAGAGAGGGAGAGAGGCGGGAAGAGGGAGAGAGAGAGAGAGAGAATCCCAAGCGACTCCACACGCAGTGCAGAGCTCATGGCCAAGCTCCATCTCAAGACCCTGAGATCACAACCTGAGCTAAAATCAAGAGTTTGATGCCTACTGACTGAGCCACCCCAGGGCCTCAATGGTTATTTGGATTTAATGTGTTAAAATTTTTTTGTCTCTGGATTTTACATGTTAAAAACTGTAAGTGTTTATTGGGGGCATGGAACCAAAAGCTCTCATTGTACTGAAGCTTATGACATACTCGGCTATTAACCTTTAACAGTAAAACAGAACACTCCTTCTAAGTTCTAGAATTCGATGAGAATCCAAACATTTTCCCCCAATATTCTTTTAGTACAGACAACTTCTGGTTCAGTGAGAGTACACCACATTACAAGACAACATTTGAAACACTAGGGAGAAATATTTTTTATGTCAAGTATTTATCATCCTGTGGGGTTTTAATTTTCTGCTGACTGTTACAACTTGAGAAGAGAGGGCTTCACTCTAGGGCACGTAAAACTATTTATGAATAGTTTGTGACTTGGAGCAGCTGCTTTTCACTATATATTATCCTTTTTTGATAACCACAGTTGCACAAAAAGCTACCACTAATAAGCAGGTGCTTATTAACTTATTAGCAACAAAGCTGTAACCTTGAAAGAAAGAGGTCGGGTAAAAATCTCCTCCAGATTTGAGTACCCTTGAGTTTCTTCATTATAGGGGAATAATAAATCCGAAAACCTGTTGCATCTTGGGAATCTACAGTTACTAAGAGAGGAGAATACTGTTCAGTAGTTTCCATGCAGCTCTCACTCCGGGCTAAAATGAAAAACATCTTATACGAGACGTAGCCTCCTCATGGGAATTGGCAAGGTTCGCATCCAACCCCTCCAAACAGGATGAAACTATCTGGGTTGTATTGCAGATGTTTCCCCACCAAGCTGGAGACCAAATCATACTCGCCTCGTACTTGGGTACTCGGCAGTGGGGAAGTGGAAACAATTATGAATTTGAATATGCTGTTCCTGGCCATCCAGATGAAAAAGACATAAACAAAATAATGAGTTTCTCTCAAAATATTTATGATTAGAAATGGCTAATCCACTTTCCCGTGGATTAAACAAAACGTCAAGAATTCCTTTACCATCCTACCGTTTTGTTAAAACTTAATCTGGAGATGTGTGATACGTTTAACTGCTAAAGACTCAGCCAGTAGGCGGGGTCACTTTACAGAGTATATACCCTGGAAACCCAGCCCTTGAATGCAAGTAGAAAAATTGCAAAGGTACCGATGAAAGTGATTTTTAAGTGTGTTAGAGAATAAATTCTAGGATGACTACCGACAGGAGCATAAGTGGACGTGGCAAATAGTGGAGGGAAACTTGACAGTGTATTTTAAAAGCCTTATGCATGCATAAGGCTTATGCATGCATAGAGCTCTTGACCTAGGAATTCTAATTCCAGGAAACATTCAGATTTCTTCATGGATGTTCGCCACAGCCTGAAAATTCAACATCAGGAAAATGTTTAAAGAGATGTCCTATAATGAAGAACAGAAGGAAAGGATTCAAGGAAAGAACTATCGTGCAGCTATTGGGAGCAACATGGCAGAAGAAAATGTGAAGCTACAACAAATGTTCATGATAACTATGGAAAAAAGGCAAGCTGCAATGGGGCACCTGGGTGGCTCAGTGGGTTAAAGCCTCTGCCTTCAGCTTAGGTCATGATCTCAGGGTCCTGGGATTGAGCCCTGCATCGGGCTCTCTGCTCGGTGGGGAGCCTTCTTGCTGCCCCCTCTCCCTCTCTCCCTGCCTTTCTGCCTACTTGTGATCTCTGTCTGTCAAATAAATAAATAAAATCTTTAAAAAGGCAAGTTGTGAAGGAGTTTGGACTGTATGGTCCCAGTTTTGCTTAAATATATATATATACATAAAACCTTAAAAGGAAATGTGACCTATCAAAATAACACTTTCGATCATCTTTGGGTGATGTGATGATACTTAGTTCTTCTTTGCTTCTTTTCTGCTTTCCTAGAATTTTCCTAGGATAATAATCATATATTAGTCTTAATCAAAAAATGATAATAAATGTTAGTATCAAGGAAGCATAACAAACAGACCAGACATTCCAAGGGTTTATCCCCCGCCCATGAATAGCTCCCCAGTTCTGCACGCCCTTAGTGCACCACCACACCGGGGCTGCGTGGACCGAGAGTGCGTGCACCTGTGTTGGGACCTCTCGGGCAGGCACAGGGCAGCGCCAGGGTGCTACACGGGTCCGCAGTTCAAAGGCAAAGCTAGAGATGGTTCAGGATAGATTTGTGTTATAAGCCTAATTGTGATTTTACCCCAGTTATCTTTTAAAGATACGAATACATTCTATTTCAAATGCTTTTCAAATTTCAGTCATTGTGTTTTTTTACTGAGAACAGTGCCCCCCAACAATGTATCCATACCACAGCTGCAAGATTCCGCTTAGAAGCTTCTCGAAAGAATGGACCTCTGTTTCATAGGCTCTTCATTTAGCCATTTCGAGTTTGAGACGAAACAACAAATGAGTGCCAGGTGACCAGGATACATCTGAGACTTTGTCAACGTCAACCCACTGCTTACATTCCCCCCCCCCCCACTCCTGCACAGGCATTCATTGTTCAGGCACACATTCATTCATTCGTAGACATTCCTGTCTCCGTAAGCACAGAAAATGCAAAGAGGATGAAGACACAGTCTTCCCACCCTCTTCCACACCCCCACCAGTGAAGAAGCTCCTTTCAGATGGCTGGGGCAGGCAGACACATAAACAGGTTATCATGAGATTACATAGAAGGTCATGATCACCAGCATCCTCCCATTGCACATTCTTTTATAATGCAGATCTCTTTGGGCAGGAGGAGTTCTCCGGATCGGCACTGGCTTCCTTCCTGAGTATGAGAGACGAGGCCGTAAGACAAACTGATGGACAGGAAGCAGAAAAGAGGCCCAAGACAAAGTCACCTATTTCCCATATTGCCACGGGGCAGGCTTGGGTTTGGCTTTCTCTTCGAAGGAATCATAGAGGTGAATGTGGCGTTGAACCCAGCCGTGCCTCTGGGGTCTGTGTTGAGAGGCTAGCATGGTATTCACAGGTACTAGAAATCTTTCATTCTCCAGATAGTCAGTGGAAGACCCAGGGATGAGGCTTTCAGTTCAAATTGGATTCTTGTAATTGTAAGAAGGATTTTTTTTTTTTTTTAAAGATTCCCTGTCCTTGGAAAAGGTTGATTATTGCACAGGGTGTCTCAGTAGAATGTTCTTCAGGTTGGCTGTGATGTAACTTCATGTTTGGCTTTTAGAACTATGTCTGAGAGGACCAAGAGTGGAAAAAAAAAAAATGTTCCCTGATTCCTGAAGGCCATTTTAGGAAATCCCCACCAAACTTGAAGCTACTTCTCTTCGGGGAGGGAAAGGGCAGGTAGTGAGGGAAATAGACTCAATCTTTGGCAGTTTCTTTAAGATACTCCCAAGCTGGACACCACTCTAGATTTAACTGAATCAAAATCCTGAGCAAATAGGGTCTCCTTGGGCGCCAAGTAGGGATACTTTGAAAACGTTTCTCTGGTAACTAAGTCATGCTACCCATTCACTGATGAGAACTATTGCTCTAGACAACCTAGATGATGACTGATAGTCCCCAGGAAATAAGTTGTCCATTGGGAAGAAAATGTAACACTCAAAGACTAGGAGTAGAACATTTAGTCAAATGGAAAATCAAGACCTCATGATGTGCAGCTCATTAATTTACTGGAAAATATTTATGGGGAGCCTCGTATGGGCCAGGGGCTGTGGAAGATTCTACAGGTTGTTCCAGAGCTTACAGTCAGAGAGGAGAGCAAAGCCAAGAGGGGGAGTGGCTGCTCTGGCCACAAACCAAGGCCTCTGCTGCCAGGGGAGGGGGGTGCCATCACTCAGGCCAGATGGGCTCTCTTCCAGAATTTGCCTCAGGCTGCCCTTCTTTCTCAGGGGCAGCCTGCCTCCAGTGACCGACAGATGTGGGAAAAAAGAGAGCAGCCGCTCTCTCCCTAGGGGGAGACCAGAGCACTCTGAAGGATCACCTGGATTTGGAGCTTCCTCTGGAGCCTCGCTGAGGAACCTGCTGAGCCTGCATCACAGAAGAAAGGAGAAAAGAGCAGGCCATGTTCATGTTCACAGCTGGGCCACATTCTGCTCCTGCAGGACACGAACAACTTTGCAGAATACCACACAAATGACGCTACTCTGAGATCACGGTAAAACAAGATGAAACAAGCCCTCTTCACGGTTCATTTGAGCCTAAAGACAAGGTCAGTCACTGTGCCCCTCAGACAATAACAAATTCTCCCCTCCCCACTTCGTGGCCAGAATGAGCAGCTACTACTTCTTCACCAGTTACAGCCGGATCATCATTCTAACCTTCCCCACTAGGGGTAAGATTTACAGAGATGGCCGTCATAGACATGCTGCCATTTTGTTTTCTAGATTTCTCTGGCAGCATCCAATCTAGAGGCAGCGTCCAATCTTCTAGATTTCTCTGGCAGCATCCATTTCTCCCAACTCTCCTAACCAAAGCCCAAATGCTATCTACTGGTGTTTTTCTAACACTCATACTGAGAGGCCCGTGGTTCTCCATAGTGTGTGTCTCACGCTCTACAGCGAGTCATAGACTCTATCTGTGGAACCCTAGGTGTGTCGTTCCTGGTGGTCTTTAGCTGAAGAGGATTGACACAGCCCATCCCCTCCTTGGCCAGGCTTGTTTCTTCCCCTTCTCTTCTCAAGGGGACCGATTCCCCGAGCATTCCCTCCAATACAAATCTTCATCTCAGAATTTGCATATCAGGGAACCTAACCAGTGACAAGAGACAGCCCCCAGCTCTGAGCAGGAAGTGTCAGGCCTTCTCCAGGCTCTGCAACCCAGGGAATTCTCGCGATCCCGGTCAGTGAAACCTGAAGATTGAACAGTGAACGGGACTAGGATGGGGCAGTGGGTGCGGGAGAGAAGGCTCCATTCTAGCTGCCTGGCTTTGAAACGGTCTGGAGGTGGCAAGGAGCCCAGGGAAAGGTTCTGGCTGGATCTCTGGAAGGCAGGGATGGGAGGTAAAGGCGGCCACCAGATCAGGAGGCGCCTCACAAGCCGCGGTAAAGAGTTGCGTCTCATTGACCTAATTTTGACCAACAAAGGGATTTAAGCAGGGAAGTAATAGACTCAGGCTTGGATTTTGGGTTCAGAGTTGAATTTGGCATTTAGTCATTTCAAGTCAAACATAAAATACAGGAGGATCAGGGCATCTTGACATTAGTGACTCTGACATGGCAACTCAGCATCAAAATTATAGGTTTTTCAGAAGTCTTAAAAATCTGTTGGCTTTTCCTCTCCCTGAGGGACTCTGTGGAGGATACTTGGGAAAGCTATCAGCAGAACTGTGGGGTGGAGGGGGGGTGTGAGTGTCAGAGGGCATCACACCAACAAGGAACACAGTCCCTTGCTGGGCTCCTCGAGGCGGTGTGAGCACAAAGCCTTCCCACCTTCAGGACCCTTGGGATCCAGTTGCAGGCACACGATACATACACGGGAAAGGGAAGGAAAGCAAAGAACACAAGAGTGTTCAAATGACTGGAAGGGCATGGGTTAAGAGGGCTCACCGTTCAAAGTTAAGACAGTAATCGGAAACAAGGATGTATGGGGGCTCCACCTGCTGACAGAGGCATAAAGACTGACACACGACAAATTTCCAGAGCGGCCCCTTCCCATGATTGGTTTCAATGTTCTGTAGCAAAATCAGGTTAGAAGATGTGTATGTAATGTTAGCTACCCCCCCCCCGCCCCCACAGGCACTCACAGCATTTACAATGATAAACATTCAGTCTAAAGAAGATTAATGATACATACTCTGTCTTGGAAATGTACCTTTGCCACTCCCACTTTTCACATGCCGGGAATACTCTTCAGACCCCTCTGTCCTTACTCTTGAAAGGTCCAGCTCAAGAATCCATCCGCCAGAACAGTACCGCAGTTGTGCGCCATCTTCCTTGAACCTGCCCAACGGCACAACCCTGGTTTTGTCCCTTACCCAGCATGTGGGGTTGCACGGGTTTCTTGTCATCCTCACAGACACAACGGTGAGGGAGAGAGGGCGGAATCTAGCCTCGTTTCTCTAACAGACCATAGTACTGAACCTCAGAGGTCAGGTAAGTGAAGCTGGTTGCAAATCCCACAGTTGGTAAGCAGGTGGAATAGTTCAGGAACCTGGAGTCATTCCAGGCGGGTGCACTTTCCCATGCTATCCTGAGCATTCCACAACTTGGCTGCATTGCTACTTTCCCAGGTGTCGGGGCGACCTTCCCTTCTGAACCCCCTAGAAGACAATGATCATGTCTTTCACTTTGTGCTCCCAGAACCCACCAGGATGCCTCGCAGCCAAGATGAAAGCGCTGAAACTTTGTTGCTCAGAATATCTGTTGTATCAGAGTTAACATTCAAATTCTCCTACAGTACAGGCAGATATTTAACTTTTCCTCTGACTGAGGTTCCTTCCTCAAGTGGTATATTATTTCTGAATTTAGAGAAACAGTATTCAGAATACTATTAATTTTAAACTTCATTTATTTAGCTAGTTTTGCAAAAACTAGCTTTAACAACAAATCAAAATAGCCTACAGCAATGGGCTCTAAATTTTGAAAATGCATCCCCTTTAATGGACTACCTTTTGGTGGTAATATTTTTTAAAGTGTATGATTTAGGGGCACCTGAATGTCTCAGTCGGTTAAGCGTCTGACTCTTGGTTTCGGCTTAAGTCATGATCTCAGGTTCCTGAGATGGAGCCCCAGGGCCTGGGCTCTGAGCTCAGCAGGGAGTCGGCTTCTCTCCCTCTGCCCCTACCCCTGCTCAGGTGCTCATTGGCACTCTCTAAAATAAAATAAATCTCAAAAAAATATAAAGTCTATGATTTAGATCTATTTACTACAAATTATGATAAGGATCAATTAAATACTATATGAATTGACAAGCACTAGTTTTCCAGGCACGGTAAGAACTATCTGAAGTTTCCCACTTAGATTCAGAGGAAGAATGAGTTCATTGCAACAAATCATTGGGGAGAATGTTTAAGTTCTTGAGTAATGAATAAGGAGAATAAATCAAGGACCGGGTTATGAAGGCTACAGAGGGTTCATTTGTCTCCCCTTCATGATGGCTTTTACTCTGTGCCTAAAGAAAGAAACAACCCCTACCCTTAATCTTGGCTTTTCCTCATCTTAACCCTACCTTAAAATGAAGAAATTTTTGATTGTACTTTATTGAGACCAGGAAAACATTTTTGCTCTGGAAAGTAAGAAACACATTGATCTGCCACTGGGAAATTAACAAGCCTTTTTCTACTCAAGAGAAATCTGCAGGCTTCCGAGTTTCGCCCCCAACAGAGGTGAAGAGGCCCAGAAAGAAAGTTCTAACCCCGAGATGGACCTAAGTGTCAGTTCACGACCTTTCTTCTGTGTATCGTATCCTCAAACATTTTGTTTTTTCAGAAACAATGTTCTGACCTTAAACCAGTATATGCTGCTTGTAGAATAGTTGGGGAATACAGATAACCAAAATTACGAGGTACATATTCATAAAGGTCAGACTTTCAAGGTCGGATTTGGAGGAGACTATGCGACACCGCGTCTCCCAGTGGGAACTTGATTGTGTAGTCATTCAGCTCACGCGGAGCCAAACCAGCCTCCGAGGATGTGACAGTCCCACTCCAGTCCCAACTTCCGCATGCTGGTGACACAGAGCAGACCATCATTCCAGACACTCCTGTTGAGGACCCCATCTGCGACACGGCTGGTCAGCTAGAGCCTGGGAGACTTTTGGTGTTAGGTCACCCCAGGGCGTGGCCTGTTTATTTCTTTATTTATTTAGCAGCTAACCTGATATTTGGAAGTAATAGCAAGTAGTTTGTCAGCAGAAGTCCCTGGCTAAGCTTTTAAACTACCCACAGTTGAGCTACTAAATGAGTTAGCTATATAGCTAGGCACACTGTTGTAGGAAGCTAGGAAAAGGGTTATCAAGAAATGAAAATCCAGGACGTGTTTTAAAAGTGTATGAGAAGGTAGAGGGGAGAGAAATGAGAACATTCAAATGAAAAATTGGCCGCAGTCAAAAATCTCACAGACGCAGAAAGGGAAGGAGCAGGAGATTGGAGGAAGAAATGACAAGAAGCAGAAAGAAATCATGTGGCTAAGATGGGGGGGAAAAACTCAAAATCAAGAGAGAGAAAATAAATATTTTGTTATACTTCTGTGGAAAGTTTGCATAAACAATAGTCGGCTGTCTTTAGATTTAAGATACGGTTAAAAGGAAACATATTGTGGCCACGGTCATAAATAGTCCCGCCGCCTTGGGGAGCCCTGCAGAAACACAGCCTCGGGGACACAGAGACACAAACAGACTCTACACACACACGGAGCAGGGTCTGGCCCTTTCACACCCAGTCAGCGGCTTTCCCTGCCCAGCACATTCCGGGGCTTTTGAGCACGTCTTATAATCCCTCTCCCATCTTTGTCGGCGCTGAGTGAAACCCAGTCCCTCCCGAGGCCCTGCCCCGGCCCAGACGAGCGAGCCTCCGCAGTGCGTGGATTCCCAAGAAGGGACTAAAGCTTTCCAACTCAGCTTTTAATCTTGTAACAACTTTTTGACATTTCAAAAGCCATCCGCTCTGTGCTGGTTTTCTTTTGTGAGAGAGAAGACACACCGAGGCCGAGTGGTATGGCTAGGCAGCACATTTCCAGAAGGCTGCCCAGGTTGGAAGTGGGCCTGAGCTTTTGCTCAGGGTTTTCACGGTGCTGCTGGGAACATCACCCGGAGCCCGTCACCTGCACAGCCAAGTCTACTGAAGGTTTCAGGGGTCTTAAGGGCCACAGAGAACAATGACAAGAGGAGGTGTGTGTCTCCCCCAACCCCACCGAAGGTCTAGTAAATAGCATAAAAATGGCATAAATGGTTGAGCTGAGGTCTTGGGCAGGAGTCTGAAGTCCTGACTCTAAGACAGAAATTGAGAACACAGGGTTGGGAATGGTACGTTTTGTAAGAAAGGGAAAGAAGCCGTACTTTTCTCAGGGCATGGAAGTGGAAAGGGATATTCAGAGAAGTCCTTGTGCTAGACAAGGTATTTGATGTGGACCTTGAAATGTTAAAATTTAGATATGCAGAGACTGGAATGGGGAGAAGGAAGGGGGGGCTTACCCAACCTAAGACCTGTTACTAAGCCAGCACACCCCTCTCCCTACCAGTACTGATGGTGCAGCATAAGCAAAGATACACATGAAATGTTATCAGTAGTGACTTTTCCCCTCTGAACCTTAAACATTTTTGAACAATCCCATCAGACCAATGGAGTCCATTGAAAAGCTTACGATCTTCCCTGTCCTGTCCCATCAAGTAAGCCACCTACTTAGGATAAGCTGAGAAACCTTCCCAATTTTTCCCTCTTCCCTGTTTACCCATGATTACCTGATCAGTTTTATAAAATACAATGGAGGAACTGCTGTCCATATATACTGCAATGGAACAAGGAAGTAAATGGATGGCGGTGTTGGGTGCCTGGTTCCTCACCACTGGCATAGGGAAGGTTACAGACAAGCAGGTTAGAATGATACGAGCGGATATGGCTTAGAGTGGGACACATCGGTGTGAACCCACACTTAGCTCATCAGGCATACAGATGACTGCAGATAGAAATATCGATAGACATGCACATACACAAGTTAACAGGCACACCTCTGTCTCCTGAGAGATCCTAGAAACAATGGCTCTCCATTGGGCACCTGAGTGACTCAGCCAATTAAGCGTCTGCAGTTGGCTCAGGTCGTGATCCCAGGGTCCTGGGATTGGGTGCCGTACCTTGCTCAGCGGGGAGTCTGCTTCTCCCTCTGCTCCTCAACTCCCACCCCTCCCCGCACATGCTGTCTCTTTCTGTCAATCTCAGAAAAATGAATAAAATCTTAAAAAAAAAAAAAAGAATAGCTCTAGTAGCAGTGGGCATTCCTGGTACCATTGGTTTTTCTTTCTTTCTTTTTTTTTTTTAAAGACTATTTATTTGTCAGATAGAGAGAGAGAGAGCACAGGAGCGAGCACAGGCAGAGTGGCAGGCAGAGGCAGAGGGAGAAGCAGGCTCACTGCTGAGCAAGGAGCCCGATGTGGGACTCGATCCCAGGATGCTGGGATCATGACCTGAGCCGAAGGCAGCTGCTTAACCAACTGAGCCACGCAGGCGTCCCGGTACCACTGGTTTCTAATACCGTCCTCCAATAAAAGAAACCAGGGTTCCTTGGAGAAGTGGCCAATTCTAAGACTGGGGCAGTATACGAAAAATGAGCTTAGAGCATCTTACAGTGCCAGGAAGTGAGGAAGTGCTCAAAAAAGTAACAATCTCCTGCAAGAAGAGGGGTGTTGCCGGCAGGATACTGGAGCCGAATGGAACAGCAATCAATAGCAAATGGTGAAAGAACTCCAGGAATAACCAAATCCAGTAGTTACGGACTATAACCCAAAGTATAAAATAAATACCCATGAATCTACCCTGATAGGAATAAATGACTACGTGCAGAAGAAGAGAGAAATCTGTACAGAAGTGGTCCAGATAATCTGTTTAGATTCTCCGCCTTAAGAGAGGGAGCCTCACTCCTCATTCCTGATGTGGGAGCGGAGCACAGCGACCTTCTTCCAAAGAGGACAGGATAGAAGCCGAGAAAGCATAACTTTCAAACATGACCTCAAGTGAGGTGATCAAAGTTAATGTCAATGGTAGAAGTTTACATGATAGTATTTACCCTCGATATGGTATGAAAAGAATAGCACCTTCCTTCTGTGATCCCCCCTCCCAGTAACATCTAACTCCAGCCTGATCATGAGAAAAGCATAGGACATACCCAAATTAAGGGGTATTGTACAAAATCCTGACCAGTACCCTTCGTCACTGTGAAGGTCATCAAAAACAAAGTCTAAGAAACCATCTCAGAGCAGAGCAGAGGAGAGGAAGGAGACATAGCGGTTAAATGTGGCGTGGTATCCCGGCCCGGCTCCTGCAACATAAAAAGGCTGTAGGGACAAACCCAGGAAATCCGAATAAAGTATTGCTTTCGTGAGCAGTAACGTATCAATACGGGTTCATTCATTGCAGGCACTGTACCATACTAATGCAAGATGTTTGGTGATGGGAAAACAGGAACTCTCTCCACTCTTGTCACAATAATTCTGTGATTCAAAAACTGTTCTAAAAGTTTTGCCTTAAAAACTCAATGGAAGTGCTTTAAATAAGCAGTCTACGAAATACTCTGATTGCCAACATCTTTAGGGATGTGTAAGCAGTTGGTAGCGCTCTCAGTTAATTGGCACAAAAGCCAGTTGTGAAAGATAATCTGCCAGACCCATTTGCCTGACTGCTCATGAGGCCCGCCGGTAACCCCCAAGCCACCTAATTTGATCCCTCTTAAATGGACACAGAAGGAAGCAGCGGAGGACACTGATTGTGGAAACGGAATCTTCTGTTTCCAAGGCCGTCACTCTGTCTCCAGGAACCCTGATACCTTCCACGTCTGAATATCGATCCTTTGACATTCGGCACGGATGTCTTAGGAACCGCCATCAAGTAACACAGGAGGGGGGGGGGGGGAAGACCCTGTCATCTGCAATCCATCTAAGGTTTGTTAACCTGTTGCATGTCTTGCCAACAGTAACAAACAATGGAAAGCGACGCCAGGTGAGACAGACCGCTGGTACCTTTGCAGTCTGGCCGGGTGGCAAATAGGGAAATCCTCTGCTGGTGGGAATGAGATTTGAAATGCTAGAAACCACGGAGCTGTTGTTAATTTTAAAGGAAGTGCCTTTCAGGGTGGATACCCGCACTCCCCACCCCCGCCCCAACCATCTAGGGGATAATAAAGAATGGCAGATGCGGGCTTGAAGCACAGATAGAAAAATGTTCAAGATCATAAATTCTCAACATATTATTAAAAGGGAGTCACACAGAAGTCAAAGTATAACTTCGTGCCTGACATCTCCTTTTGTTTCATTGTCATTTATAGGCTATGGTGATACAGAGATCTTTGGTTTCATGCAGGATCTAGCCGCCCATCTATCATCTACCTATCTATCATCTCTGGAAATTGCCAGTGATTTATCAGACCTTTGATGAATCCGCTGGTGGCAGATTTCTATCCAAGTGTTGGAGAACAAAAAGCTCTTAGTGCAAAGGTGAGCGGAAGTGAGATTGAAGGAAGACAGTGGCCTGTGGATCCAAGGAGGACAGGGCAATATAAATATGAAATTTCAAATACCCGCTGTCAATTGTAGCTACATACAGATTAGGTATATAACTTACATATCCTACACTATAACACATACATTTTCTATCTGTAACATATATGATACTATGTAAATATATCCCCGTGCGATACATCCATCTATATAAAAATAATAAATAATCGAGACCAGGAAAGAGCCCAAACATGAGACCAGAAAGCATAACTACAACCAAAGAAACACCATTCTTGGTCGAGCATGGAGAAAAGAGTGATAAAGCAAAATAAACCCAAGGAAATAGAAAAGAAAAATAACGTGTGGAGCTTTGCAACAAAGGAAGAGAAAGAGGAGAGATAGGAAGGAGGGTGACCCGGGAGGAACGTGCTGGGCTGAATCTGCCACCTCTAAAGGGGCACATGCTCAGGCCAGTGCTGGCCGGAAGTCCGGGCCCTTCCCTCCACCTGACCCACAGTCACTAGCCCCCGAGTCCTAGATCTGGGGAGGAAAGAATTCGCTCACCGTGGGACATCAGCAGTTCGGTTTTGTCCCTCGAATTCGAAATCGACGTCTCTGACCTTACCTCTCTTACCAAACCTTCTGGCATCTCCCACTAACTCTCTCTATCCCTCTTCCAATGCAGTTCTTTTAAGATTCACCAGAAAACCCTGCGCAGCCTATCGGGAGGGCAGGTGCCTCCGTTTTCCTTGCAGTTGGCGTCTCCGTAAATATCCATCCCACACACTTACTCCATGTGTTACATGATTGACTGCTTTACAGGAAAAGTCTGGAGCCACCGGGCCCAAACAGGGGGAATGTCATGAAATCCAAGTATTCCCACGGTAGGGATACGATTTCAGAGTTCAATAAATTATTAAAGTCAGGTGAATACCTTCTTTTTATTACTCAGTGGCTCTCGATTTCACAGCTGGAACAGGGCAGAAGGCACTCTGCTTGGCTTTTCTTTATGGAGGGGGAAAAAAAAACCCACCACTCTAAACACTTAGAAATGAGTTAAAACCCTACCATTTCCTTTGGAAAGAAACGATTTTTACGAACTGTGACCATTCTCTCAAAGGAGTCAGAATCCTGCTTTCCATCTTCTGAGCAAAGCCACCACATTTCCTCCATGTGTCCCGTTCACTGGCTCGTTCTGAAGGGGACATGCAGTCACCCTGCTTTCAGCGCAGTGGCTCCTGGTCCTAGTGGAAATCCCACAGAGTCTTCCAGTATTCTTGTTCTCCCGAACTTCGGGCTTATATGAGGACGTGTCTGAGCTGAGATAGTTTAAAATGTCTATAGACAAATGTACACAACGGAAGTCAGATGTGTCCTTCGAAGCGGTCCCCTTGGGTTGTCCCTGCTTATCCAGAGGACGCTGCCATCAGAGGTCTGCTCTGGGGGGTTGCCTTTCCAAGAAAATCAGGCTCAACCTTACAGCTTCCTATGGTTTTTGACTAATAACGCTGTTTCCTAGCTTCATCGTTTGCTTGACAGCAGATTACTTTTGGTTTGAAAAAAGGGAGTCCATTCTCCAAGGACAAAGATTTGCTACCGGGAAGGACAGCCAAGAGCGTATTTGAGAGATTCTGGGGGCAGTGAGACCGGGGCGGGGGTGGGGGGAGGAAGTCCCAACTTGGGAATATGTGGCCAGCCCCCGGGTGTTCCCCGGAAAGGGGATCACATTTATTGGGGTATAGAAGTTGTGATTTGAGGGTAACAAAAAAACCCCACCCCACTGCTTTCTGATTTCACAGAAAACACAATCCTGGGTGTCCCTAAGCCTGACTCTACAAAATTTGAATAGCTAGCCAAAAAAAAAACTGTGGCCCTTTTGATATTCCTGGAAAAAAAATTTCTGATCAGGTGTTTCCCTTTCCAGTTGTTTTAATTCAAAAGCTCTAATAACAAAGATTGTGTAATAAAAAAAAATTTGTTACAAACCCCCTGTTAATTGAGGAGCGAAATGAATCAGTCTCACCTGAAGTAGATTTGTACCAAACACCAACTACCAAAAAAATCCACTTAGACATATAACCAAATGTTATTTAATATCTTAAAAAGTAACACAATCCAAAATGGATATTTCACACAACACTACATAAACAACATGAACACAATATTACCATATGGAGGGACTTTCAAATATAGACTTATACAAAAATCCCTGTGCTTTTTTTTTTCCTCTTAAGTTATTATACTAAGCATGACAAGCCATCATCATTTACAATATGGCACACCGACACGATAAAAACCATGTTACAAATGTGCTGTCATAATCGGTAACATTAGGGAAGACATTTCATGAACTGTAATTATTTCATATGAAATACTATACAATATAAACAGAACATCCATCTTGGATGACCTTTACAGCAACCAGAGACCAAGTAATTTAAAGTTTTTTTTTTTTTTTTTCAGTGCAAACACATTTTATTCAAGGCAGTCTTGGCTGCAAAACTCCTTTCTAACATACAGTAAATCCCACTTGCACTTCTTAATTCATTTACCCCAATGCAATAGTCACATTCAGTCACTCGGAGAAAGATACCTGCAGAATTATGATCCCTTTAAACTTAACGTTGAAATGTAATTCTCTTCTAGAAAGTAGTGTCTATGCCAACTACTCTAAGGACCTTAATTGGTAGCTGTCAATACTTACATGAAGGTGACCGGAGGGCAGCTCTAGTCCTCACCCGTCACGTGTGCACGGTACCACACACTGTTTTGCCCTTCCACTGTGGAAACCGTGGCAGTGGATTGGCGTCTAGGTGGGACAGAGGCAGGGAGGAAGGACCTGGGAGGACAGGCGGGCAAGGAGCTGCTGAGTGCGTACTTGATGAATTTTGTGAATTACTGCAGAGGACTGACACCGGAGGACCTCTCAGATCTCAGATTTGGTACCTCTTCTGGGTGGGAGCAAAGGAACGGGGATGCCAAGGTCAGCCTTTGGACAGGGTGGGTAGGCAGCTGTGCGTGGACCAGCCAACCCTCTAGCCTTACATTTGCTGCCTCGCTTGTGAAACTCCCCTTCCTTCCTTGGCAGGGTGTGTGTGTGTTCTCATTGGAAGCCAACAATGAGCAGTTGAAGCCCTATCACTGATAATGTACAATCATAAGAAGGTTTAGTGCCCCTTAAGTCTTATAGAATTCTCAACCTTGCCAATCAGCAACTGTAAGTCATGGCACAACTGTGAAAACACAGAATTATGTGTTAGAGGGGTGATATCTCTCTCTGGGCTGCTGCTGCAAAAGATGCAGAGACGAACTCAGTCAGGGAGATGCCAAGCCTATTTCAAACACTCCAGGAAATTACATCATGAATTTTTTGTGCATATATAATTTATGAAATGTCTCCAAATAAAAATCTATGGGAAAATATTGGATGTATCCTTCATTCTGTAAAACCTGAGAGAATGACAGAGTGACAGCTGATTCCTTAATCTAACTTGGCAAAGATCAGACTGATGGTAATCTCCTTCCTGCCCGTATTTTACTAACCCCAAGCAAAACAAGGTTTTCCATGCTTTTGGATTCGTTCCTACTGTGTTCTAGCTTCCCCAATCCCTAAATACGTGCAGAAGCCTGGCTTGCTAACAGAAGAGAATGGGCGGGGCAGTGGCCGGGGTGGGTGGGGGAGGGCAGGCCGGGGAAAGGAGAGGACGGGATCCCTTCTGCTTGGGAGTCCGCTGTCTTGTGTGACAGCGTGCTGTTAGCTGGCTCTGTGACTGGCCTGTAGCGATGGAGAAGATCCTCAGCAAGGATCTGGTATCCCTGACTTTGAGGAAACACTGAGAACTAGATCGGCTCCCTTGGAAATCCAGATTCTTCCGGGTAGGACTCAATACATTGTAGTGAGTTTCTAGTGTGCTAAAGTAGCACAGTCAAGAGTACTTGATAAACTTTTTAATTACAGTTCCCGTTTCAGCACCTTCCACTGCCCGGAGCAGTCATGTTCCTGAAGGAGGGTATTTCGCACGGGAATTACCGAAGCCCAATAGGAAACTGTAAATGAGGGTGCACGTCTAGGACCTGCCTCTGACCGCAACAGCCATTTGGGTGGGTTTTGCAAAATTCCAAACACCCTGAACTGTTTGAATGAAAATGGACAAGAGTGTACAGTTGTTATTTGTTTTCTTTGACTTTATTAGCACACGTCAGAAAAATAGCATTGTATTTAGTGATTTCTCATGAGGGTCTATCAAACAGATAGAAAACAGATCACTGGTAGCTGCCACGGAAATTTCTGGGTATTCTGAGGTCCCTCCATCTCTCTCTCCATTTCAAGTATGGGTATCACAAACAGGACCTGCTTAGTTAACTGTTGGTCAATCTGAATGCTTTGGAAGCACTTTGAGATCCTCAAATGAACTGGCAAAGTCATGATCGCTCATTGTGGACTTTTCATCAAGCTCAAAATACTGCCCGTGTTATAAATGGCGAGACTTTTCAAAATAGGTTCACTATTGTGAGCTATACGCCTATAATTTAGGTTTAAAAACTTGATTTTCAAGTACACTTGGTGGCGATAAGTGGCTTATTCTGGGTAGGATTTTACAAAGCTGTGCCGACCTAAAACCAAACAAAAAACCACACAATGCTTTCCTTTTCATCCAACAGGTTTTTCTCCCCCCTGGCGGTTGCAACAGAATTTGAATTTACATCCTCAAACCGCTGGTTGGGCTCTGAGAAAGGGAGACTTGGGAACAGCCAGTATCCAGACCATTGTTAGTCCAGATTAACCTTGAACTTACGCCTGCTGAACTTGCACTTCACAACATCAGAGAAGCACTAATTTGGTGTTTTTATCTTGGTTGGTCCCCATTCAGCTCCTCTAGTTGTCTTCTCTATTTGATGGCTCCCCCCCTTTTCATATGCTCATTAAGGTCCCCTGAGATGTGCAAAATATATAAAATGGAACACAAAGTATTTAACGGAACACAGCTCTTTTAATTAAAATGACGTTTGGGCTCGGGATGCTAGCATGTGAGTGAAGGCAGGGAGGCCCAAAGTACTTCAAAGCCGGCACAGTCCAAATTTGTTGTGTGTCTTCGGTTATTGAAAACCTAGAATTTCCAAATCAGATTCTGACAGGACTAAAGAGCTTGCTAAATTATGTTTACCGATTGGCTCGGCTCTTCCCCCGGGGAGAACTCTTAGCAGGAGTGTGTGTGGGGGGGGGGGGGACGACCAGAGATTCCAACTTCCTTTCGTTGGTAACAAAATCAAGTGTGCTTTCGTGGGAAAGAGAGGAGAGACAGGTTTACATCTGAAAGCGCAATAATGCCGTAAAACCAAACCACGGCCATGAAGAAGTCACGAGTCTACAGGGGCAGTCACTGACACACACACGGAACGCCATGGCCTCATGTCTACGGAGGTTTTCAACTTTGCTTTTCTGAACAATACACTTTAAACACACTGCTGCCGTTTCATCAAATTTATGGAGGTAGTTATATGTAAAAAATAAAAATTGCCATAAAGTAATATGCTGCATCATAATAATACATAAGTGTGCAAAATGCCGACAGACGGGTTGACCCTTTAGAGTTGAACGCTACACAGAGATTCAAGCAGACTCAGTTCTGTAAACCTTTCAGCTGATACACTCTAAGTGAAGACTAGATCAGCAGCCACGTCACACAAAGCTCTATCAGTTCAGGGGAGGACAAGGATGTTGGCAAAGCTTGGCGTGGGCTGACGGTCTGGTCACTGAGAAGCCCGCCCGCCGTCCGCAGGACCGTCTCGGGTCACATCTGGAACAACGCTGCCTGCCGCCACGCCTCCCCCATCCAGAACTCCTCATTAAATGCAGACGGGGACGCTTCCACACGGAACGTCTGCTTACATCGTAACATCTTTAAAGCCCATATTTTCTACGCTAATGGCTCCAGGTCTAAGGGAGTCGTCGTTGTTGTTTTTGAAATCATGTACCCCATAGCATCGGGCAAATGGTATACACATTTTATTTGAATCATGTCTTCTGTAAACCTATTTCTTGTGAAATACTGATAAATTCCTATTTTAAAGCTTCTCTTCAAGGTAATGCTTTCCTTTCCGGTCCACACTGCGTTTGATTGTTATAATGGCTACTTTTGGAGGATCAACGAGAGGCTGATGTATTTGTTTCAATGGTTACGTTATTTATGAACTGATGGTACAATTCGACACTCGAGAGCAGGTTTTTTGGAAAAAAAAGGAATTTAGACAGGAGAATTTAGTAACCGTATGGTATATAACTCCCCAGGGAAAGAGACTGTGTGTATAGTCTATTAGTTACATTATCATTCCTCCTGGACATATTTAAGCAATGAGACAAACAGTGCATTTCTGGGCAATCGGGGCATGCCTTGGAGGAAATAAGGCATGAGATTGAAAGCCAACTGACTTAAAGCATTTTAGTGGGATGGGGGTTTACCAGGAAATGTGCTTATGTTCCATTCTAAGCACAAAAAAAGGAATCTAGACTACACTTGAGGAGTCCAGTTTGACCTAATGCAACTTCCAAATATCTGAAAAAGCACGAGACTACCCACATGCTTCAAGAATCGGTCCAATTAGGTGTCGGAGCGCATTCTTTAAACAGATCCCTAGTGATTGAACCTATACTGAAGCAGAAATGTTGCTACACGTTTTTTTGCCAATTACCGTAGTCTGAGGTGGAAAGAGTTTAGATTTATTTTTGGATATATGTTTTATTATATGGCTCCAAACAGCACATGCCACTGAACTAAACTTTTGGTCAGACCATTTACTTGTGTCATATGCAACCCTTCTGCAAATAATGTCATTATCGACTCATTTTAGTCCATGGTTCTCATAGAATAAAATGGGGAGCTTTGAAATGTCTCTTTTCTGTAAAGTTGAAGCTCAAGATTATTGGTAATCCCTATGCTGCTGACTCTTCTTTGTATTCAACAAGACATTGTAAACCAAAGCAATGTGTTAACAAACCATTTTGAAATAAGTTGGGCTAGGAACTATACATCCACCTAAAAAATGCCTCCTGAAACTGGTTACAAAGTATCTGTAAACATTACTCTGGCATAGTTCATGTATGCATAATTGTTACTCTGATAAATTTTAGGGGAGTACAAGTTCGGATTATACCATACTTGCAGAATGAGCACATTCTGTTGGTAATTACATGGGCACATGTAAATTTCTAATCAAAAATTATTTTAAAGTTTTCTCTATAGATATCTTTCCAGGAATAAAAGGCCTGAAGTTCAACTCTCCCTAACTTTGCTCTTTCCTATAACCACTAAAAATGATCTCCCATAGCCTAATTTAGGCATTCTATTTAAAACTACATAAAATAGATTAATGTCCTTCCATTAGAAAGAATAACATCCCCAGGCCATACTCTTCATTTGTATCACAAAGAACATTCTGCTTTTAAACAAACTAATCATTGTATCTATTATAGTAAGATAGGATCATCATAAGTATCACAAGGAGGAAATTATCTTCCTTAAATATTTGACTGACACCGTTAAAGAGTCCACATTTCCCCTCGTCCATCCCTCAGTGCTGTGCCCCAGCCAGGCTGGGCATCCCCTTCCTTCGCCCACTTCAGAATCAAAGGCCTATATTCCTGTTCGTGATTATGGAAGGTTAAAAATCAGACAAGCATCTGTTTCACTTAAACACAAAATCCTGAAAAAGCAAACACTCCCAGAACTTCAACCACGACCCCTTCTGACACACTTCCACGGGCTCCTACAAAAAATTGTGTCGTGAAAACTCACAGTGAAAAATGACTGGTGCATAAACAACTCACACACAAAGGGCTGGGGTCCCTTCCGGTCAGCTTGACATTGATCTCCCTCAAGCTGGACCCTGGCATTGGACATTTTGTGGTGGCTTACGCTTTCTTTGTCTTTTTTGTTGTTGTTTTGTTTTGTTTTGTTTTGTTTTTTGGGGGAAGTGTCAAGGATCAGTTCTGTGGTACCCTCCGACCACAGACTGGGAGCAACACGCATCTGTGGCATTTAAAAATGGAATTGGCAACTTCATGATATTGGAATGCATACCGCACTTACAGTGTCTAGACTTTCCTATGTGTGCTCAGTTACAAGTAGTGAAACAAACGTATACATATAACCCCTACTGCTATTCGGTTGCTACAGAGCCATAAATGTGAAAAGCAATACTCTGAAATAAAGATTTTTGTGTTTTTTGTTTTGTTTTGTTTTTTTTGCCCTAGCCTACTTAGCAGCACAGTTTAAGTAAACACAAAAACTGTGGTCGAGATGCTTGTCTTTCCCAAGATGTAAACATCAGTCCCAGTGTCGTAAACTTGGCTGTATCGAATGAGACAGGAGATCGGAGACAGAACGACTGTCACACACTAGTAACAGAAGCTTGCAAGCAGTTGGAAGGTTTCTGTAATTTCTCAGCTTCGTTGGTCGCGGGGTCCGTGCTCGCTCGGAAGTTGAAGGCCGGGCCAGCCCCGCCGTGGACTGGGCTCAAGGTAGCGTTCTGACGCCGGTTACTTTCAACAATGCTTGACGTGTTGGAAGCCAGGCTCTCCCGAGTGCTAAAAGAGTAAAAAGGCTTTGTTTTGTTTTGTTTTCAACATAAATAATTATCTCTTGAGCCCCAGAGGAAGAGCAAATGAGGTGGTTAATGGATTTCCTCTGTTGGCTCATGATGTCATATATACACCGTCTCCCACTGATTATTCACATATGCTCTTCCAGCGTGGGCTCCAGAAGCTCTCACACACGTGACAATCCACAGCACCCTGAATAATGGGTTTTCATCCAGCTAAATGCACTTTAAATGTTTCCCCCTTCCTTTCCCATTCAAGGAAACCACTTCCAAATTTGATGGGCTCGATCGCTATCGCGTTCATTTTAGAAAAGAATCCTCTTAAGTACACATATGCGATGATTGTATTTTAGGCTGGAAATTCACTGAATAAATGAATCAGCTCAATCTGGCCCCTCATGATTCTGTTTTCATTCCTGATTAGCAGATTTTGACTTCAGTGGACTTCAAGCATACCATTAGCTAATGTGGCACTCTGACGGGAATAAATTCTTCTTAAAACACTTCCATGGAAGTACACTGTATTTTCAGGTAAGGAGTCTTATTACATCCCCTCCCCCCATTTTGATAGCAATATTTTATTTTTC
The DNA here is from genome assembly GCA_003697995.1 of Taxidea taxus jeffersonii. Lineage (NCBI taxonomy): Eukaryota > Metazoa > Chordata > Mammalia > Carnivora > Mustelidae > Taxidea > Taxidea taxus. The sequence continues at coordinate 91,617 of ML104910.1, read as the reverse complement.
AAGGCTTCTCATGGACAGAGGTGATTTAAAGGTGTTTTTACTTCTCCTCTAATCTTCTAATTTTTAAACTTAGAAACTCTTGAATTTGTTTTGTGGCTTCAAGAGATTCAGAACGTCAACATTTTAAATGTGTAGGGCAATAGCAGAAATAAGGTTACGTAGCCCGATTGATAGGAACTGGACAGGTTCTATATTCAAAGTCCTCAAAATGGGAATAAGGAACTTAAGTTCACAAAGAAACCACATACGGAAGAAACCACAACGATGTCCAAAACATCCATTCACCCAGCTGGGCAGATTCAGAGTTTAGAAAATACTCCGTAAGAGGTGGCCCCCCCATGGCTGATTTCAGCCTGCTTCAGTGGACATCCTCATCACCTCTCTGTCATTCCCATACTAAATTAACAGCCATTTTGTCTGAACCGCACACAGATGTTTCCCCACTATCGGGGTGCAGGGTGTACATATGAAATCTTCTGTAAGCCTTATTGTCAGGAAGGGTTTACACGTGCTTTCCAAACCCTCGCCATTAATGCCTCTTCACTGTTGCGGAAGACCCACGTTAGTACCTGTTTTTTGCTAACTGTAAGAAATCCGAAGATTTTTGCTTTCGCAAAGAAAGCTGTTACTAACATAGGGTCTTTTGTAAAAATGAAGAGATGTTAACACAAAGTCTCAGAAAGCAGGGGATGCTTGTACTGTGCTTGGTGGCACTTCTTAGATAGTGGATTATTTCATCCTAACCCTTGTGGCCTGGAGTGTGCATCTCATCAAGGAGCCAAGAGGTAGTTGTTTAAAAGGAAGTTTCGTCATCCACTACCAAAGAGACAACTGGATCTTTCTTGACTGCAAAGGGCACCTCCAGAAGGTGAATACGTTTACAGAAATAAGTCAGTTCTTTCATTGTGCTTACGGTAGATCTGAGCATACCTACAGAATACCCCAGAACATCACCACTAAGGCGATGTTAAGTGTTAGACTCGCCTACTTACCTGCCTTACCCCTTCCCTAAGAAAATTCATCAGGGGCTTGCCAGCACCTTTGCTGAGGCCCAGGGCCAGGCGAGGAAGGAAGAAGGGCAATCAACACATAGAACCCCAAAGATTTCGTGACACATTCCTTCAGTTTCACTCTTAACTGTGAGAGAAACTTTTTACAGTATTTGATTTCCCCATCTGTAAAATGAGGAGAGTTAGGGGATTAACCTACTCACAGAGTTATTGTGAAGAAGTAAGCGTCGATGAATCTGTACACTAAAAAGCTAGATACATTATAATTATCTCGGTTGTACATCTGGCGTCTAATGAATGAAGCAGCTACTATGAGTTGGTTTCAGAATGCCTAGGTTACTAGTGATCCCTTTTCTATGGAAAAATGCATTTTAAGGTCCAAAGGCCCTTAAACCCACTTAAACCTTTGAAACCAGCTTTCAAGGCAGGGTTCGCACTCATCAGGCACCCGCTGTATGCCAGGTACTGTGCCAGGCACTGTGCACACACATCACTGCTAAAGACCATCTAAGCAGGGAGCCGTCTGTGCTCGAAGATGCCTCTGACCACCTCTGGGCAGAGTCATTCATAGTGATGAATATACACAGCACTCCAGTTTCTCCAAAGGGTATATATTTCGTTACTGCTGTAATAACGAGGGCAGAGTGCCACGCTCCGAACGAGGGCTCTGGGTGTGATGAAAAAGCTAACAGAGATAGAGCATTAGCAGTAAAAACAGTCCTCCCATTTAAAAGTTCTTGATCTTTGTTGAAAAAGAAACCCCATGGAATAAGAGGACAGGATTTTAGAAGCAGAAGTGAGTGGATGAGGTGCAGGGCTCCTCCTCCTGGATGCGGGTGCCTCCCTTGACCCTGCGCTCCAACAGTGCTTGCTCGCACCCTACACGAAGTGGACACGTCCCTGGCCGCTCTGCACCCTTGGATTTTTACACTGTGTTTGTCAGCCTGGTTTTGGCCTCAGATTTGGAATCTCAGGCTTTTCAGGTAAAGAGTTTTCCTGTTCAATATCAGATCTCAGAGCAGAACTGAAGCTTCTACATTTTTTCCTTCTAAAAACTCTTGCGGTCCCAACGAAAGGAACTGAAGAATTTTGGGAATGTGGCTGAACACGACTTCTGAGCCAGCACAGAAAGCTCGGAGTGTGGGGATCACCTTTCTTGGTCTTTGTTGTTGTTACCGGATTTTAGTTGCTCAGTGGAGGAGGTACCGAAAGACTCAAAGAAATGACCCACTTCAAGTTTCTGTATCTCACGGCAGTGGAGACGTACCAGCCTGATAATGCTACTGGGCTAAAATCCTCCCTGTGCTGGAGAATAAAACTCCCTAGGACTCAAATATTCTCCTCCACAGACCACGCTCATGCATCAGAGAACAACTTAGTCGATTAACTGAGGTGTGCCGAAAATACGGTTTAAAACGGTTGTGACCTACTTTCTAACCACAGGATATTAAATACGAAAGAGGCAAAATTAGGAATTGTTCTGTAGATTATCTAACTGCATGAAATGTATGGGCCATCTATGGATTCTTACGGAGAAAATTCTACCTAACAGTAGTGGACAGACGCGTAGCTAAGTGTGAGAAAGTTGTCCCCTCAGAACCATCCTACCTCTTACCATGACAAAGCATTTAACCTTAAGTACCTTATTAAATATATGAAAATAAACTCATTTCCAGAAATAATCCCATTCATAAATTCTATATTCTGCATCCTGAATTTAGAGATAAAATGATACATTCTATGGCAAGACTGGTTCAATGATCTCATGAGTATTTGTGTTTATTTGCCCCCAAACAAACCAAAAAACCTTTTAATATTCTGTGGTGGTAGGCTGTTGAGTTAGAACCCATTAAACTACTCTCAGTGTCTCTGTAGCAGTTAGGTCCGGAGGACCACATTCTGCCCTCTGTGGTGATGCTGGGGCCAAGGAGCACCATGCAAAGTCAGAAACCGGTGTGTAAAGCACAAGGGAGGCAAAGTCTACATAGTAAAAAACAGCTGAACATAACATACAGGCAGATAAACCACACCTTCCATAAGCCACGGTTTTGAACTTCTACCGTCAATTACAGACCTTCGATTATGCCTCTCTGGTAGCCACTGTTAGAAATTCAAGAGGAAAAAAAAAACAAAAAAACAGAGCAGGAGAGGGGAAATAGAAAGAAAAGGATATATAAAATAGTTGGTAAATAAATTAAGATTTGATTGAGGATTTTAAAAAAGTATATTTAGTGTAAGTTATTTTGTAGAAAAGTCACTCGATAGGTAGGCCAGTCATTTTCAGATGGAGTGCCATGGCTCCCTGAGGTTGGTTAGGGCTCCCTGAGGGACAGGCAGAGGAGACTTGGGGCTCCTGGCCTCACACCCACTTTAAGCAGAGCACCATCTCTGGTTTATTTGGACATTAGAATTCCACACATGTGTTAACTTGAATAAAAGGTTACATGGCAAAAATAATCCTCATCATAATAAAAAAAAACTAGCCCTTTAAGAAATAACAAAGGCCAAATATGGGGCCGATTAGAGATTCCCAATTCTGATCTGGGGATGTGTTGTCCCCAAATTATCTAGAGATAAATGAAATGATCACAACAGAACTAAGTTTCATTCTTAATAATTAAAATAAATGAAGTTCGTGATCATATCTGGGTACTTGTTAAAATGATCAGTATTGCAGAATCTTGGGAATCGCAGCTAATGAGAAATGTCCACCTCTCAGTAGTATTTCTGCATCTCAGAGTCACCAATCTGGAGTAGAATTTAGAAAGAGAATTAGGTCCCGAGTTACCCTTGGAGGAGAAGGAAGAGTTAAGAAGGAAATAAAAGGAAGTTGCGTGGACTCTCTTTTGCTTTCTTAACCCCTGAACCACTTCAGTGCGCCGGGCATGACCGAGGCATTGCGCACTCTGCTATTAATCCTCTCTAAATTACCAGCTATGATTAGAGTGCCTTAATGGGCTCTATCAATGCTGCAGGAGGAGAGAGATAAGTGTGGGCACACACTCTGATCTAAGGGAACACAGGCTCCTCACTGTTCTGTGAGAGACACAAGACTCCATTTCTCTATGGACAGGAAGTGTTTGAGCAGGTAGGGGAGGGAGCGCACAGGGTCGGGATTAGAACGGCAACTAGCATCTAGCTCCCCCAGGAAGGTGCTGAGATCTGCTCTTCCCAATAGAAGGACCCTCTCCTTGAGCCAAGAGATTTATACCCAAGCCCTACCTTGGTGACTACTAACCACTCATTCTACTCAAAAAGTTCCTATTTTTGAGGACCTAAAATTGAAAAAACCCTTCTTTTATCTGCACGGTGCTAACAGAAACATAGAAGAAAAATCCTGGAAAATGTTTGTCCTAGTTAGATTGGCCTGATGCCAGTTTGAGGGAGGGAGCCAACCCACCAGTCCAGATTGGTGATCTCTACAGCTGCAGAAACATTTGTTTCAATTCCTGAAAAAGAAGTCAGAAACAGGTTGTTAACAGCGCAACTCACACAACCCTTAACCCGCATTCACAGAATTAAAATGGTGACATCGGAAGATTTTCAAGTTATTTATATAAAGCCCCGGGCCCCGGTGGGTGTGTGCGTGCGCGCGCAAGGAGCGATGTTTCTCCCTACCGTGGGGAGTTGAATCCACTGTCCACAGTGATGCTGCTGCTGTCCATGCTGTCGAGGCGTGCCGAATGGGTGGCTCTCTGGTTGGTGCTGCTGTCGGTTTCTTTTGGGGCCAGGAGGGTGAGGTTCTTCTCAAACTTCCTCTGCAAGTCTCTTTCCTTCTCCCTCTCAAGGAGCCACTGCATGGTGCCTACATCATCTCTGTTTTTTTCCTCCTCTGTGTTTTTGTTGGCCCCTTCCTCAGAGTCGTCATCGTCGGAGACGTTGTAATAGTCGAAAGAGGCTTCCTGGTTCCCCCCGGACTCCTGCTGACGCTGGGAACCAGGCATTGCTGGTGCCACTGAGGTCCCCAGGGACGGCTCCAGTTTCTCGCATCGGCCTGGCAGTGTGTCAGCAGGGGTCTTCGGGAGAGATTTGAGGAGGGACAGGCTCGATTTGTGATAGCTGTTGACAGACAAGGTGCTGTGAAGAGGCTTGAACAGTGTGTCTTTGCTGAATATCTCTTTCCTCTTGTCCAGGCTGCTGGGCTCAGCACTATGGTGCTGGACCAGGCGTCCATTGGCCATCCCTTCTGCCCCTGTGCCCGAAGCGGCTGGGCCCCCACCTGGCCCTTTTGGTGACTCCTCCTTGTGCCCTACGGGCTCTCTGGAAGAATGTGGGGCCTGCCTGTCGGGCAGAGGCAGCTTTTTCACCCCTTCCGCCAGAGTCAGGGTGTCATGATCCTCTTTGTTCTTTCCCAGAGGTGACGGTGCCGTGAGGACCGTCTCACTGGAGGTGTTGCACTGGAAATAGTCCTCTGCAGCTGTTTTTGTTGGACAGGATGGCAAACTCTCAGGGGGCTTGCCCGGCTCCAAAAGGCTACAAGCACTGGAAGGCTCCTTGCTGCCACCGACTATTTCTGGAATACACACCTCCTTATAGCTCGTGGATGAAACATGAGCCCTTTGATGACCAATTGTTTGTGCAGGCCTTAAAGTACTGTCATCAATGTAGGACTGGCTGGGGGTTTGGTCATCTTGGCTACAGCCTTCAACCAGGTCTTCGGGTGTCCCTAGAGAAGAAGCACCCAGAGGGCCCTTTGAGTTATCCATCGATCTGGATCTCTCCTTGGCTTTGCTGGATCTCTCATTCCTGGACCTTCGGTCCTGGGTATGGCTGTGGCTTCGGTGCACTTTGGAGTGGGAGCTTCCCCTGGAAGGTTCAGGAAAAGGCATCTCAGTTCTCCTTTTGGCCAATTCCCCAGACACATCCCATTCTGGGGTCATGGGGAAATGAGACTCGATCACGTTCGTGTTGCTATGCATGATGAAGTTATCTCCTTTGTGTTCGATGATGAAGCAGCCCTCCCTGGGTGCCCTGGTAAGAGGATCACAAAAGTCATACTCTCTGTCACCTGGGAGATCCAGATGAGAACCATCCGAAGGGTCTCCTTTAGACACTCGTGTCTTGCTGTGTGACCGAGATTTCCCATGGGACTTTCGATGAGTCCTACTCTTTTTACTTCTTCCACTGTGATGGGCAGAGGACCCAGCTTTACTCCTATGCGCTTTTTCTTCTTCTAGTTTCTTCATTAGTGCAGTGTGCCTCATGACATTTTCCACGGTCAAGTCTGGGTTAATGCGCCTAATGATTTCCATTTCCACTTCCCTGGGGATGGTAGTTGGTGTGTCTTCGTCTCGCAGGGGCCACTCCTCAGGAGGAAACTGGGCTGAGAAATTGGCCAGCTGTTTGGTCTTATCTTTTTTAAAACTCAGCCGGAATAATTTGAGCCCGAATTTTTTGGACTGCTTTTCACCATCTTTAGGTTTTGAGAGAGTTTCTGTCTTATAAGAAAAGTTTACAGTACTTTTGCTCTTTTCAGTGGGTGGCACCTGGCATAGTGAGGGAGGGCAATAGGGGTCTTTGCAGTCCTTGGCGGGTTTCCTCTGCAGAGTGGAAGCAAGCATGCTGTGCATGTCTTCTCTGCAGCAGTGGCAAGAGTCGCAGTGGTTTCTCGGTAACGTTCTTTCCCTGACGCAGCCTGAGGCAGAGGGCGTTATGGTTCCCGGTTGCGGAGAGGTACACTGAGACCTGTCAGGTATCCTCTCGTCCAAATGGTACCATTTACTGTTAGTTCTTATGAGAGAGGGAGTAATGAAATAAGTCTGTGGAGTCACGATGAAATAGCCATCTGGAGTTGGGTAGATCTTCCGCTCCCGCACCAGCGTGTTCAACGTGTGCCGGAGAATTTCTTGGCTTGGGGTGGGAACACCTGAAACAAAAGAAACAAAGACTCTTGAGAACGTAGAGGGAACCTGCTGCTGCTTCCTGATTTTTTCCAAATCTGCTATGGGCTGAATGTTTGGACCCCTACCCCCAATACTCCTGTGTGTGAATCCTAATCCCTGATGTAAGGGTACCCGGAGGTAGGGCCTTTGGAAGGTGACTGGGCTTAGATGGGTTCCTGAGGGCGAGGCCCTCAGGATGTACCCTCGTCAGAAGAGGAAGAAGTGAGAGCCCCCTCCTTCTGCCATGTCTTCAAGCCAGCAAGAAGGTCCTCCCCAGACACTAAATCTGTTGGTGCCTTGATCTCAGAACTCCTAGCCTTCCAGGACTCTGAGAATTAAAGGTCTGTTGCTTCAGCCCCACCCAGTCTAGGGCATTTTGTTACAGCAGCCCAAACTAAGACAAAAATCCTACCAGTTTTGCCAAGCTTCCGAGTACTATCACACGGCAAGTCAGCAGGACCCGGAGGTGCTCAGGAAGAGAGATGGAAGCAGGTGCAATGAGACTGGTAATTTTGTCACGAGCCTTTACTGAACTGAGCCATCAAAGGCAGAGTGTTTTTAAAGGAGGGGGAAATGAAAAATGTCTTACATGATGTAATATACATTTACCAAAAAAAGGCTTCCTTGATAGAAAAAAAATAGGGCAACTGGGTTGAAATAGCTCTCTTGGCACTTGAAAACAATCAGAACCCGTACAGAGCCTAGCGTATACCCTGGAAGCTACACTACACACTCATTTTTCAAGATTAAGCTTACATAATAAACTTAATTTAATAAGTTACATAAAAGGGCAGTTAGACTTGACCATGGCTCATGATGCACCCTCTAATTCTGAAATCATGACCTTCGGTTTTGAAAAGGACAACAGGGTAGGTAGGTCAAGTTCAAGTGAGAACGTCTTCCTTCCTCAGTCTCTCAGACTGAGTCTGCAGGAAGGAAGTAGTTTTTCTACCTCATAACCCAAAGGCCCTAAGAAATACAGCTGTGGAAATTTAGATGCTCTACATCCATCTGGTCACTGCCAAATATGCCATATTCGCTAGAATAGAAATTCCAGTAGAAAGTGACAGACACTTCCTGGTACTGAGACCAATACTGTTTTAAAAGGGCTTTGTGTGCATGTTTATGCCTTGTCTTTCTTAAAGGACTGAATCAATGGGGCGCCTGGGTGGCTCAGTGGGTTAAAGCCTCTGCCTTCGGCTCAGGTCGTGATCTCGGGGTCCTGGGATCGAGTCCCGCATCGGGCTCTCTGCCTACTTGTGATCTCTCTCTGTCAAATAAATAAATAAAATCTTTAAAAAAAAAAAAAAAAGGACAGAATCAAGAGTCCAAATCCATTAGAGAGTATAAACTTTCCAGGGTATAGAGCATTCGTGTATTTCTAGGGCATTTTCCATCCCTTAGTGCCAGGCCCACGGAGTGTGATAGTACCAACTTGTTTGACCCGCAGGCCAGAGTTTGGAAATAGGTCAGGTTGAATCATACTGCCAATGTTCAACCGTGTCTGACCCACAAAATGACAATTACATGTGACTCAGCCTAACAGAGTTAGGGCAATGGAATGTGGAGACCGAAAGCCTGGAGCCCAGGGCCACGTGGCTAGATTCAAACTCCAGCTCCATCACGATGAGCTGGTGGAAGTGGTTGAATTAGGCAGCCTCCCCTGCCCACACCATTCCTGTGTTTACACCTAATGCCCCAAACCTCAGAATGTGACCTTGCTTGGAGACAGGGCCTTTGTAGAGATAAACAAGTTAAAATGAGGTCACCAGCGTGGGCTCTTCTCCAGCATGACCAATGTCCTCTTATAAAGGGGAAAGTGGGCAGAAGCACATGCATGGAGAGAAGACAATGTGAAGAAGCACTGGTCGAAGATGTCCATCCATCAGCCAAGGAGTGTGGTCTGGAACAGTGTCCACCCTCAACAGACCTCGGAAGGAACCAACCAACTGTGCTGACATCTTGATTTTGTAGTTTTAGTCTCCTGAACTGTAAGACAATAAATTTCTGGTGTTTATGCCCCCTGTACCTTGTTAGGGCTGTACTAGAAAACTTATACAGCAGGTATTGCCTTACGCAACTTAACTAACCTGAGCCTCTGTTCAGGGTCATCAGAATGTGGATGACAGGAGGTACCCTCATAGGGTAGTTCTGAGTTTAAAGGAGTTTAATGTATGGACAGCAGTACCTGACATACAGTGCGGGCTCTAGAAACATTAGCTAGTAATTGTCTCAACTTTGGGGCAAGACCCATGGAAACCAGATTACCTTCAGAGAACATCATGTAGCAACCTAGAAGAGCAGGGCAAACTCAGTTTGCCATGGTCCTTCCAAAACTACAAAAGTGAGATACGAAAACATGAATAATGGCCCAGGAGAGTGTCCCATGAATATGATGTGACCTGTCCATCCGTCCCTGTTACCATCTGCAGAAGGCATCCTTTGTGACCAACATGGTCACATGCTTTTGAATAACGTATTGTTTAGTATAATCATCTAAGTTTTGCATTGCACAGTTTCCCTTTAGTCTAGGGCTCTACTCTTGAGAGATGTAGTATGCTGGTGTTTATGCAAATGGTTTCCAGGCTGGTACAATAACAATTTAAAAAAAAATTATGATAGTTTCTGCACAAAATGAACTCCATGTGAATTAGTGGTACAACCGCCACCCTATATAAGAAATTCTTGAGCGCCGTCATAAAACATGCATTCACCTAAGAGAAGCCACTTAAAAGAGCTTCTACGCCCTACTCCCAACCAGGGCCTTTGGCTGAACAAGTTCGGGGGCACCACTCACACAGACTACCACTCCCAAGATGAGACACTGTACCCACTGCGGCCCCATGAATGATGCCCACTGGACCTGGGCGGCGCCGCCATGCCGATGTCAAACCCATGTGGAAAATGAACTGTATCTGACGCGGCAGCATGCATGCTTGCGATCGCTATCATCACAGACACAAGTTCTTCCAAAAAGATGGTAGGGCTCATTTATTAGCATTTGTGATTGACCCGTTGACTCTGCTGCTGTAATAAAGGAAAGCTGAGGTGTAGTCCAGAAAAACAACTTGTACTATAAACAGAATTTGCTGACTGTAGGCCTTCCAAGCACCGATCATAGAAAACTTAGGAACCTACATAGACTCATAACCTCAGTGTCATCATGTTTACTTACCATTAAGACTCAGGGCTCAGCTACTGGATATTTACCCTAAAGATACGAATGTAGTGATCCGAAGGGGCACGTGCACCCGAATGTTTATAGCAGCAATGCCCACCATAGCCAAACTTTGGAAAGAACCTAGACGTCCATCAACAGATGAATGGATAAAGAAGAAGTGGTATATATATACAATGGAATACTATGCAGCCATCAAAAGAAATGAAATCTTGCCATTTGCAACGACGTGGATGGAACTAGAGCGTATTATGTTAAGCAAAAGAAATCAATCAGAGAAAGACAATTATCATATGATCTCATTGATAGGAGAAATTTGAGAGGCAATGGAGGTGGGGGAATGGGGGGGAAAATACAACAAGATGAAACCAGGGTGGGAGACAAACCGTAAGAGACTCTTAATCTCAGGAAACAAACTGAGGGTTGCTGGAGGGGATGGGGTGGCGGGGTGATGGACACTGGGGAGGGTATGGGCTATGGTGAGCGCTGTGAATTGTGTAAGCCTGATGATTCACAGACTTGTACCCCTGAAACAAATAATACATTATATGTTAATTAAAGAAAAAAAAAAAGAATAAGTGCTCAGATCGTTACCAAAGGAAGGAATAAGAACGACATTTTCAAAGAGAACTTCTAAAGTTTTCATGTCCTGGATTTTCAAGTTTGTCAGTCCATCATGTTTAATTTGAAAAAACATACTAGAAGCATTCCCTGTCCAATCCACTCTCCACATTTCTACCACTGGGTTTTCAAAGCTTTAACTGCGAGTCACTGATTTTTAGGATGATTATTTCGCTATGAAGCCCTTGTCTAATGACTGGCATTTTTAGGTGCCTGTGGAACCCAGACTTGCACGAGAAATCGACAGGGCTCACCTGGGAAAGAGATGGCTGTGGTGGGTATTTTCAGTGTTTGCACCCTCCATCACTTCCAGATTCTAGTCCCAAAATTCACCACGAATTTGGATTTTGAGGGCTTAAAGAACAAAGATAAACTCTATATCCAAATAGAGCCGAAAGCTGACTTCTCTCCCTTTCCCCACCTTTGCATCTTTCCAAAGCAAAAGCAGATACCTAAAAGCACCGCTTGTCAATGGGACGCTTAGACTTGTAAGATCTCTTTAGTCCTGCAAATCCGACCACTGTCGGAATGGAGAGCACATGCCCACATTCTAGCATTTTGGATGGAAACTCTCAGTGGGCTTCTCTGGATTACTTCTTCTCGTGTGTGAGGAACACCGGCCGAGGGAGGATTCTGCAAGAACTGACCTAGCAGGGTGAGCTGGGAGATAGAACGCGGGTGTATAACGTTAACATTCTCCGGCAAATTTAAAAGCCAACTTCAGCCCATTAGCAGATCTTTCTCTGAGAGTCAGCTTTCCTCCCAGGAAGATCCAACTACAACAACTCAACAAGTGTCAGTCTGATTTAAATGATCATTCAGGACGGATGGGCAAGGAGTACTTACTTAGCTGTTAAGCAAATATTTCATTCTTTTTATACCTTAGAAAAATTCTTGTTTCTGTAATGGAAACTGGTAGACAAAAATTGTTTTCAAAAATTGAACCAGTATAGAAAGGTGATAAAAGGATTCACGTTAAAAAAAGAAGGGGGTTCCCATTTCAATATGTCAGACACTTCTACTCGGTTTTTCACTAAAACACATTCTTGAGAATATGGATGAAAAGGCCAAAATCTAGACTATTCTTTTTATTTATGATATAGGCATTAAATATGAGAGTTCAAATATTTTCATAATATTTGGTTAGACTTCAAACTTTATTTTCAAACAGTAAGCTACAAGAAAGTAAATAGTCTTACCTTAAGAAAACAAAATAAGCCCCGTAACTATGGTGTTTAAATCCCTCCAGAGTTTTAGCGCTGTCACTGAAAATATAGTTTCAAATAGAATTTGAATTTAACACTTTCTAAACAGTTTTGTTCTGAAGTACCTTAATGCTTGCAAGAGAAAGGAAAGAAATCAAAGGAAGAAAAGAAAAGAAAGGAGGAAGAGAGATAAGGAAGACAGGCAGGAAAACAATCTCATTTTATGTAATACTAGTCTAAAATGAGGAGCTGTTGTTAAACAAAGCTTTAAATCATTACTACTGTGCCCTAAACCAGTGGCTGGCAAACTTTTTCTGTAAACAGTCAGAAAGTAATTATTTTACTTTGTGAGCCATATGATCTCCGAGCTGCAAGTACTCAGTTCTGTAACCAAAGATAATACGTAAACAATTAGGCAAGGATGTGTTCCAATAAAACTTTATTTATAAGCACAAGCAGTGGGCCACACTTAGCCTGCAGCCATAGTTTGCCAAACGCTACCCTAGACTCGGGTTTCTGCACTGCCCCTGCCCTCTGGGGTTGAACAAACAGTCATCAGTGTCACAAAGATGAAAAAGGCTAAGTTGGGGGCACCTGGGTGGCTCAGTGGGTTAAAGCCTCCGCCTTCGGCTCAGGTCTCAGGGTCCTGAGATCGAGCCCCACATCAGGCTCTCTGCTCGGTAGGGAGCTTGCTTCCTCCTCTCTCTCTCTGCCTGCCTCTCTGCCTACTTGTGATCTCTCTCTGTCAAATAAACAAATAAAATCTTAAAAAAAAAAAAAGGCTAAGTTGGCTCCTCTCAGTTTATCTGACAATAAGGTCTTGAGGTGTAGACTTCAAACTCTTCTTACCACTTACCATAAAAGCTAGCAAAGCAGTTGTTCTTTTAAGTGCAGGTGACCTATGAATTTCTCCGCAAAGTATTCCAACATAGTGATACTGTAATCAGCTGCTCGACAACTTACTATTTTATTTTGCTATTTTTCACAATTCACTGTTACATACTGGCCCTGTGTTCTTTCCATTCTCTAGTTTATAGCCCAGTAATGGGAGAGATGTAACTAATTTTGGAAAAGTGATGTGATCTCTCATGAAGCCACATGAAAATAGAGGGAGTTTAAAAGCTACCGGGACGTTTGAGGTCAGAAGTGGCTAACCAGGTATAAGGCTGCGAGAAGGGTCTTTCTTCACAAGGGCATTCCGTTTGGGAATGGCATGTCTCCTTAGATGGCTCTCACCTGGGACTCTGCTTATGTTACCACTGAAAGGAAAAGGGTTTACCTGGAAGTTAACAAAGAAAGACCATCAGACAGTGAAGAATATTTAGAGATAATGTTAGAAAATTCACAGCAATTTATAGGTTGCGAAGGTGAGTCAGTGTTCGTAACCAGTATACATAATTTTGAAACGTGTTAATTAGAAAATAGAAGGAGAAAAAAAAGTCACTGGGAGAGAACTATAAAGTTCCTTTGGGGCAAAAAGAAAAGTGGGGAGACTCAACATGGTAGATGAATATTGAGTGTAGAAGCAGTCCTTCTGCCCTCCCCCCCATGGGTGGGGTGCATTTTCCTACATCTCAACCTTGAGTTCAGCCAAGTTGGCTTTGGCCAATGAAACAGTAGCGGGTATGGTGTGACCAAAGGGCAGAAGAAGGCTTGGACAACTGGGCCTGTTCTCTTGCGCCTCTGTTGTCCAGAACAGGCCTCTGCTTGTCTCCTTTTGTAAAGAGGATGGGGGACGGGTGGAGCAAAGGCCCCTGGAAGGTCCAGCCTGGGTCAGCTGACTCACGTGTCTGGGTCAGATACGTGAGCTAAATGAACATTCGTTGCCGTATGCCACGGATGCTCTGTGATTGTTACCCAACATCTCAGTAGCAACAGCTAATGGCTACAGCCTCTAGTTTCTACTGACCAAGGTCTCTTCTAGGTTGGATGGAACCTGTGTCACGGGTTCATTTTTAATGCGGCCACAGGTAGAGTCCCAGCCAAGCTGGCCAACTGGGGGCAAGGTAATGTGTTTTATCTGACTTGCACGTCACTGGCACCCATGTGTTAAAATGGACACGCACACACGACACAGACACGCAACTGCCAATCGTGAAGGAAGTCTACAGATTTCTCATAAAACTGAAGGTCCAGAGATGTGCAACTCTGGCAGGGTTCTATGTTTTTTGGGGGGGAGAGGTCGATGCCCTGGCGCTGAGTAGTGGGCGGCCTCTCTGGTGAGAGGGCATTCAGCCCTGAGCTCTCACCGTCCCTACGCTGGAGGCACCCAGCGCCATTTGTGCAGCAGCTGGCCTGTTCTTTTCATAATATTTAAGAGAAAAGGAAACATCTGAACTGATTTATCCAATATCAGATGATAAAAACTCATCAAGCCATGACACAAGCAGACAAGGCCTGTTTATTTTTGACATTACTGTCTTTTTAGCATGGTCCTTTGGGACTCAAATTGTCTGACCTGTTCCCATGAATCCTGATGTTCATGTATTTCAAGAAGGGCATAAGGTGGTTGAACAGAACCTTGGTAGTTTTTGCCAGAATTCTGCACGGATTCTGCTTTAATGTCTTCTTCTCTGTGCGGATTTAAAATGGACTGCCGTAACATCCGAAGACAGCAAATTATTTTTGAAGGAACAGGGGTGCCTCGGCTTTGAATGACAGAACTATGAAAAGTTTCTGGCCCGTTTTGGCAAAGAATTTTTTTCCTATTACATTTAAATGAGAGAAATGGTCCGTGTGACGTCCTGCGGCAAAGGAACACGCCCCTATCTGGAAAGTGCTACGTTCTTTTCCCGTTACCTGGGAAACACGTGGTCAGGTGCTCCATCAGCGCCTCTTGAGTGACAGGTTTTCTGGCGGAGTTCATTGCCGAGATGGCCAAGCAAAGGATCTCCCCGAGGGGGATAAACTGAGATTGACTGATGGGAGACATGCTGATTGGTGACACATCACCTGCAGAAAGACAATTTTCAAGTAAGCAGTTCATTCAAAGACCCGGCCTTTCGTCTCTCACACACTCACACACCTGCACACACACACACACACATACGCACGCACACACACCCCTCCTTGGATTCCTTCCTGTTCCCTTTATTAGGAACGCGATCCACTCTGAACGCCGGAGTCTGTTACGGCCACGGCCAATGCCATGCAGGTGGAAGGACGGCTGCAGAGCAGCAGACGCTGGGGCTGCCTGGACAACTAGAACCCGCCTTGCAAACCCGAGATCTCCCTGCCGCAGGCTTAACTACTGAAAGGCCTACAACACGAGACTGAAAAAGGATCTCTGATTTTATTAACTTGGGGCTGGTTTATGTCTAACTGCCATTCCCATCTCGACAAACGCACTTGCTGGAAACTTGAAGATTCATTTGATCCGATGCTGAGTGCTCTCTGCATGTCAGGCATCTGCTGGGGGCTTGGGATTTACTCGGGAGAGGGAGTCATCTCTCCTCCCCCGGAAACATCTCTGCTCTCAAGGAGCTTCTGTGTAAGCGGAGGAGACAGACAAGTAGACCAAAGTTCACAGTTCACCGGAGAAGGTGAACAACGGAGGGCTAGGGCAGAGAGGGCGGGGTGGGGGTGCAGCAGCCCCCTGGGGGGAGCGGGGTAGGGGGAGGCGGGGGGCAGGGCTTAGAAGCAGGAAGTGGGTGGTTTCCCTGTGGATGTACAGCCTGAATCTAGGGATGACGTAGGAGTGTGCCTGGTGGCTGGGGGGTGTGGGGGATGGCAGGACCGGTCAGCAGATGTTTTCTGGGGAGTAGCAGAGAAGGGACACAGGTGTGCAGGGACAACCGTGAGTGAGCAGCTGAGGGCCCAGGGCCTTCATCCTATGAGGGATGCTGAGCCACCAAAGGCAGTTCAGGAATGACAAAGTCAGATGTGAATTTCAGTGACAGTGGGGACTGGAGGGAGCCACAGAGAGCAGATCGCCATCCACATGGGACTGCGGCCGCCTGCACATTTCTGCAACTAAAGGAGCCAGTGGAGGCAGGGGGCGGGCTGAAGACCCTGCAGCAGAGGGAAGACACTCCCGGAGAGAGTCGGCCTGCAGTGTGTCTGTCTTCCGTTCCGTGATTGTCATGTCATGGTGGGGTGGTTTGCAAGTTTTGTTCCAAGGACTTCTAGAATTCCTTGGAAAGACTTCTGGAGTGGGGACGGAGTGGGGTGCCCAGCAGTGGAAGAGGCTGGAAGAGCCGGGAAGTCTGACCCTAACACCTGGGTGCCACCTGTTTCAGACATGGGGGCTTCATAAGGTTTCACTGGAGGAAAGGCCCTACAGAAAAAGGGGGAAGTTTCAGCAGAGCAAGTTTCTGTGGGCTTCGGAGCTTACTTCCCACACATATTTATGTAATCTCTCCTTTTTTTGTTTCCTAAGCATGATTTCTCTCTCCAGTAAACTACCGTGACTGGCCAGATCCCAGACTCGGGGCCCCCTCTCTGTCGAGGCACGGAAAGGTGTGCCCAGCCACGATCCCTGGTTTGCTGGGGGGCCCAGAGGCCCTTGGAGAAAGAACCTGAATGTGCTTTGATGGACTACATGGGAAAAGGTTTGATGGACAAAAGCAGCCAAAGGGGCCTGGCAATGAAAACCACCAGGGGAAGGGTAAGCCTAACAGGTGCGTGAATGAAGCAGCAAGACCCCAGGGTCAAAGGTGGGAGCCCCACCCCTCACACCAAACCCAGCTCAGTTCAGTGTTTCCCTCTCTCCTGCCTCACTCAGGGCTCCATTCTCTGCAAGATGGGGGTGAGGAGAGCAAATTTTCCCCGTCGTCAGCAGGGGTGGGGTCGGGGTTGGCAGTGTTGGACCAAAACCCAGCACAAGAGAAAAACAGCAAAAGACAAGAACTGACCTCACTGAGAACCCATGAACGTGGGGGGCCTGCAGGATAGAAATACCATAAAGAGGGGCCTCTTGCAAACATTTGGTGGGGGAGCAGCGGGTAGAAGTAAGAACACGGAATTGTGGCTGTCCTTGGGGATCTGAGTTTCTTTCACTGGCTGGGAAAGCTCAGTTCATACTGGTGACTCAAAAATGACGGCTTTGTGTGGGTGGGGACCATCTCAGTGGGCAAGTGCGCTACCGCCTAGAACACTGTGTGTCTTTTTAAACCCGTTGTGCCCTCAATTAAAACAAAATCTAATGCTAAAGCCTCCTGTGTGACAGACGGACCAGGGGTGGCTGCGAGGTGCGGTGGAGGAGGGAGTCTGGAGCTGTCCCTGTTCAAATCTCTCCTCCCCACCGCGGGCCCCATGGCTCGGCCACCGGGAAGATCTTTTCTGGAAATCCTTCTGTCTCCCTCCACCTTCTCTAGGAGAGGGTGGGGATGTCGAGGCGTGGTTCCTGATGAATTGGCAGGACCTCAAGGTCACTTGGGATGATTTGAAAAGTGAGATGAAAAGGCCACGGGGGAGATCAAAGCAGATTCCAGCCCCTTTGGACCCATGTACCATTTGGAAGCTGATCACCTTCGGAGATTTGCCTACCATGATTTAGGACTTCTCAGAAGACCAAGGATACAAAACCACTAAATGGAATTCTTTTTTAAGTGTAGGTCTACTTTAGAATTTTGTATAGGTTCCGGGAAACTCGCGCTCTCTGTGGAAAAGCGAGACCGTCAGCAAAATTAACTACTGCAGGGGCACCTGGGTGGCTCAGTGGGTTAAAGCCTCTGCCTTCTTCTCTGCTCAGGTCATGATCCCAGGGTGCTGGGATCGAGCCCATCGGAGCCTGCTTCTTCCTCTCTCTCTGCCTGCCTCTGCCTACTTGTGATCTGTCATATAAATAAATAAAATCTTTAAAAAAAAATTAACCACTGCAGTTTAGGCCAGGCTTGTCCTTCGGCTTTTGGCGGAAATTACGCGTTGAGTCAAACTGCCATCTTCTCAGTCAGTTTCTTTCCGTTCATCGCTGCCAACCACAAGAGCCGGCACGCTTCGAGGGTGTCTGAATTGCATTTGTTTTGGAAAAGCTCAGTTTCACTCTAATAATGACTCTGTGCCCTAACTTTTAACTCAGGCTACAGAACAGAATGGAATTTGGATGCTCTAAGGGACTCTCTCATCCTCTCGTTTTTATATCGCACTAAGATAAATTATTTCCCGCTCCCTTCCGGTCTCCAACCCCCTCGGCAACCCTCATCCACACTGTGCCCAAATGCTCCTGGGCGGGCTCCTCCACTCCGACTCCAGTGTCACCCCTCCCCCTGCCCACTGGACTGGCTTGATGACTGCCAGCTCTCCCTTCTCCGCAGAGCAGCCAGGTCCTAGAAAAACAGGAAACTCACCACCTCCCTGCAGAAAGTCCTCGGGCGACAGCCCACTGCAGCCAAAAGGAGAGCGGAATGCTTCGCCAGGCCTGCAGTAGCCCACAGGGTCCCGGTCTGGGCCGGTCCAGCTTCCTCTAGGACCAACACCCTACTGCTCCCCCGCCCCTTCCACACTCACAACTTCCTCTGTTCTTTGAGCAGGACAAGCTTTTTCTCAACTCAGGGCCTCTGCATCTGTTGAGCTTCTAGAGGGCTCCTTGCATAGACCTTGCTAGAGTGACTTCTCCTTTGAGTCTGGGTTTAATCAGGGAGCCCTGTCCTGACCACCTCATCCAATGCTTTCCCACCTGCAGGGGACACTCTCTTATGTTACCTGAGTATGATACATGACGTATAAACACACACACACACACACACACACATACATACATCTGGTCTTTAACCCCATTCTGTGCACAGGGCCCCTAAAGCCTGCGGCATTTCCCAAGTGATGACAGAGATAAGGCGTCTTGTGTTATGTTGATAAGACGATTTTTGGACCTGAAGTGGGGGGGCGGTGGTGTGTGTAGGAGAAGTCACCCTGTGGTTACAGGGTTGGAATTTGCAATCCTCCTCCCCAACCTTCCGGAAGGGGAAAGGGGCTGGACAGGTTGAATCAGTCACCAATGGCCAATGACTTAGTTGATTATGTTTTTGTAATGAAGCCTCCACAAAACCCCAAAGGATGGGGTTCAGAGAGCTTCTGGGTTGGGGAACACATGGGTATTTGGGGAAGAGTGGCACGCCCAGAGAGGGAAGCTCTGAGCCCCTTCCCTGTACTTAACCCTACTTCGCAGCTCTTCCATGTGGCTGTTCCTGAGCTTGGATAATAAACTGGCGCTCTCATCAGTAAAACGTTTCTCTGAGTTCTACAAGCTGCTCTAGCAAGTTCCTTGAGTCCGAGGAGGGGTCACGGAAACCTCCGCTACGGAGCCAGGCTGTTCAGAAGCAGAGGGGACAACTTGGGCTTTCCGCTGGTTTGGAAGGGGGGCAGTCTTCTAGGAGTGAGCCAACTCATAGCTACTTTGCGGCGAACAAATGTTTTCTGAGGCGCCATAATTCACATTGCTCTAAAAAGAAAGGGTAAGTAGATTTATATCAGCTTTATTTTCTTACAAACTTCCATTTAAGTACAGTCCTCAGGGAACATTTGTCAAATCCAAAATAATTCAGATAAAACCTGTGGGATCTGATGCTCTCTCCAGCCAGACGGTACCCGAAATCAGCCCAACTGTAGGCTGATGTTAGAAAAGTATTTGGTGGTATAGAAAAACCACACACACCCCTGACTTGGCACCAGAATCTAAGCAAACTACTGTCTTCACTCTCTGAATGTGTGTGTGTGTGTGTGTGTGTGTGTGTGTGTGTGTGTGTGTATACTGGCTTACTGTCTGCCTTACCCCCCCCCCACCCCCGACTATAAACTCTGCCAAAGAAGAACACACGAAGGACACCTCGGTGGCTCAGTCGATTAAGACAATGCCTTCGGCTCAGGTCATGATCCCTGGATCCTGGGATTGAGTCCTGCATCGGGCTTCTTGCTCAGCAGGGAGCCTGCTTCTCTCACTGCCTCTGCCTGCCTCTCTGCCTGCTTGTGTGTACTCTCTCTCTCTCTCTGGCAAATAAATAAAATATTAAAAAAAAGAAGAAGAAGAACACATGAATGCTATGTCCCAACTATATTCCCAGGCCCTAGAGTCAAGCAGAGGTTACACCAGACACTCAGTAAACGTTTGTTGAATGAAAGTATGAATGAGTGACTCCCCATTCATAACATTGTAATCCTAGGAATTTTCCAGGGTATTTTAAGGATTGTGACTTTCCTCACGTATTTTTGCTAAATAATTGCAAAACAAACAAAATAACAAGAGACCAAATATACCCAACCAGGCAATTTCTAAGACTTTTAGCTTCAACTATCAATAACAGTGCACCGAAACACAGCAGTTACCACCGAAAAATAATTCTATATTAAGTGAGGATCAGGATGTACATCTAAGATCTATATTAAAGCAATCACAGATATCTCTTAATGCAATACCTTAGTCAAGTTTACCATGATTTTCTATGGCTCTTTTGTATAAGACCTGTTTAATGAGCCAGTGAGTCACTCTTAAAATACTAGAAAATTCGGGGCACCTGGATGGCTCCATTGGCTAAGCGTCTGACTCTTGATTTCAGTTCAGGTCATGCTCTCGGGGTCGTGAGATTGAGCCCTGTGTTGGGCTCCATGCTCAGCGTGAGGTCTGCTTAAGATTCTCCCTCCCTCCTGCCTCTGCCTCTCCCCTCACTCACGCACACTCTCTCTGTCTCAAAATAAATAAATAAAATCTTAAAAAAAAACAACCCAGAAAATTCTTCCAGCAACTGGACCACATTTATAGGTTAAAGAAGAAAACAAGAGAATGTAAATACTGCTAAAATACTGATCACCAGGGGCGCCTGGGTGGCTCAGTGGGTTAAGCCTCTGCCTTCAGCTCAGGTCATGGTCTCAGGGTCCTGGAATCGAGCCCCACATTGGGCTCCCTGCTCAGCGGGGAGCCCGCTTCCCTCTCTCTCTGTCTCTGCCTGCCTCTCTGCCTACTTGTGATCTCTGTCAAATAAATAAAATCTTTAAAAAAAAATACTGGTCACCATAATCTACAGAAATTACCACATTGTATATAAACTATGAATGGTTACTTGTCTGTAACTTATGGGATGGATTTTTCTTTTGTCAGAATGAGTTCTGAACGCATCCGTAAAGACAACTCATAGCTACTTTGCAGGCTAACAAATTTTTTTCTGGACCGCCACAATTCTGTTCTGTGTTTCTAGAAAGAAGGGGTAAATAGGTTTTATTTCAGCTTTATTTTCTTACAAACATCGCTCTAAGTACAGTTCTCGGGGAGCATGTGTCAAATCCAAAATAATTCAGACAAAACCAAGCACAGTGCCCAGGACAGAGTAAACATTCCAGAAATTTCTGGTAAATTTAAAAATCTGAGAAGACATGACAATATTCCAGCTGTGAGCACACCGTTTTGACTTTAAGAGCATTTAACGTTAAAGTAAAAAATGCTTCACTGAGTATTTGGACATTGCTTTTATTTGAGGGACTGGTGAGCTGAGAAGCATGAGGGCAGAGGAAAGCTCCCGGCGCCAGCTGAGAGGAGCGAGGGGAGGAGCGAGGGGAGGAGCGAGGGGAGGAGCGAGG